>JABWIB010001222.1:43059-54187 GCA_016617825.1 Platyplectrum ornatum
CCCCTGCAATTCAACATGGTTTTGCCCACTCTTGAAAAATCTTACGATTGGATAAAATTTATCTTACTGTGTGTACCTAGCTTTATGCGTTACATAAAGGTCGTAAAAGATTTGTCAACTGCAATAAAAAATCACAGGAAGCCATTGCAGATTTAACAAGAAACATTATGACAACAGTTCTAACACGAGTGGAGCATACAAGGGAGTCCAAGCTTATATCTTAAGCTCTGCTTGTCATAGTTTGAATACTCTGCGGTGTTCATGCTGCAGTATGTGGTCCTAAGGTTGTGACATTTTTTGGCATTGTACAAAAACTGTACAGTATCTTTAGTCCTCCATGGAGGGAAACTGTGACAGAAACAGCCGTGCTTTTCTTCACTCCATGTCATATACACATTGGTCTGCAAAGGTGTCAAACCTATTGTTAAAAGACTTTCTGGAATCCAAAATGCCCTTGAGTTTGATGATATGAGCCCAGGTATCTATGATGAGCTATAACCTAATAGACACAGGGTGTGCTCTATGGTGTAGTACCATTCAATTAGCAAAATTGAATTAGCCAATTTGGAGCATACCAGCCAATCAGAGCTATTGTTGACAAAAAAGTTTAAAAAACAAATCCCCAGCAGGAAATACTGTCATCCCTGGCTCCAACAGCTCACTTGTTGGAGCTTTAGAGAGGGAAAGAGTGTTCCAGAGAGAGAGACCATTTTACTGTGTTGGAGATTACTGGAGATTTGATTGCAATAAATACTAATTGCACCTTCCTATATCCCTAGCCTAGACTCTGCCACTAACCCATCAGTTTCCCTATACCCAGTCTCCCACAGTCCTCCTGTAAAAGTTTCAATACCCTTTCAGTGTCCCCTGTCACCATCTGTGTGTGTATATAACATTCAATATATACATTGAATGTTATTAGAGGCTTTACTGTTTCATACTAATGGCTGCTAGATGATTTTTAGATTCTTTTTTGCAAGCAATTTATTGGCTCATTGTACTGTGAATTTATGCTGCCTTATAAACTGTGCTGCTATACTCTACCATGCTGCTATTTATTGCTCTATGTATGCTATTTTGCCACAACTAGTGCAATACGAGCACATTGCACTTTATTGATGCTTACTTTGCACACAGAGGATTGGATTGGGGGATTATTATACTGCTTTTATACTGTACAAGACTCTGTGGTTGCTGCTATATATTATGGATAGGGACTGTTGCAAATATGGCTACATTGCACTTTAGCAGTTACTAGATGATTTTAAATGGACTGAAATAAAGAGTGTTTTGAGTGCCAACACTGGCTGGAGTTTCTTCAACCTTTTTTCTATTTTATTGATCCTATGTGTTGTGCACCAACTATTATTCAATGGGACATACTTATTTTGAGTGTGCGTTCAGGGCTTGGATACCCTTTCTCTAGTTATTAATTTCTTTTGGACTGCACCTCTAAACATTAATTAAACATTTTTTTTAGGCAGTATGGAATCATGGATAATTTAGGCACCAAGAGATTCACACAGGAAGAGATCTCTCATATTCTTTATACAGACACTGAGTCATTATCGTTCGAGGTCCTGACACCAAGTGAAAATTACTATGATTTATTAAAGATAAAAAAAACGCCTAATCGAACATAGAGTACACGGAATGACGCTATCTCGGTACCACAAGAAATCACTTATACCCAGAGGATTCCGTGTAAAAAAAATCAACCAACAATTGGACGGAATGACAAAGAATTCTGTAAATCATGATGTCAAATACTTAACCAGAGCTCCTTAGATTTAATGATTCTGACCATACAAAAGGTCAATAGTGACATCGATAAAATTGAAGAAGAGATCAAGAACTTTGAACCTATTTGCCAGATTAGTTTCAGGGATGATGAAACAACTGATTGGATGTCCAAATTGTTTGATGCATTAAAACAGTTTGAGACGGATCTTCTGAATTTTAAAACACAAAAATACTGCAGTGTAAAAGAAGATTACATAGAGGGAAGGGTGTACTTATGGACCCTGAATAATCAATATACGAGAACAAATAAATTCACTAAGCGTCAACAACATAGGAGAATTGAAAGATCTTACACTGATCTAGATTCGGGTACCTCACAAAGTGATTCTGAAGGCCCTTCAAGGAACACTAATGAACAAAGAGCTCCTTTTTTAGGCAGGGGTATGGCAACCCAGAGCAGGGACAAAAGAGAAAGTGTAGAAGAGGGGGCACAGCGAGAAAAAAATTCAAACAAACAAACCAGCAAGAGACAGTAGTGTACAACCTTTCCAAATACAACCCCACAAAGGAAGAAATAACCATTATATCTAAAGGTCTCTCTTTCAACCCGTATCTCAATTTATTAACAATTTGCAGCCATTAGTAAGTAAAACCTCTACTTATATAAAAGATACCACTGAGTTCCTCAGAAAACTAGACACGGTACACCATCTTGCGGGGACATCTTTAATCGTCACACTTGATGTTACAAGCCTATATACAAACATCAGACACACAGATGGAATGGAGGCCATAAAACTAAACATCGCTTCATCTGATGACTATGAAGGACCAGATGTAGATTTTTTCATGAAACTTCTGGAATTAGTATTGGCCAACTATGTTGGTACTAGACGTGCGGTCAGTATCCTCCATTAATTCTGTGAGTTTTACCCTGTTGCTTGAGGTCCTATTGTCCACGCTACCACATTTCATCGTGGTTCCACTTCGCCAGGACAACAATACCCGGCCTGTACAGGGACATTCAAAAGAAGTGTTGTCAGTGTCTTAAAAAATACAGCTGTACCCACTGTCCACTCAACTACAGATATGTGGACAAGCAGAACAGGGCAAATTTAGGACTACATAGCAGTGACAGCCCACTGGGTAGATTTTTTTGCCTTCAAGAGTAGCAGCATCATCGCCAGCATCTCACACAGGCCACAATGTTCATCTGCAGCTTCACAAATACCCATACCACTCAAAACCTCTTTAAAAACTCAGGCAAGTCATAGGAACATGGCTTACACCACTCGGATTCTCCTCTGGATTTTTTTATTTCGGATAATGCCACCAATATCATCAAAGCACTACAATTGGGCACATTCAATCATGTTTTGCTCACAACATCAATTTGGTGGCTCAAAAACAAAAGGGCTATTCAAGAAATGTTGTTTATGGTGCGCAAAATAGTTTTAGACATTTTCAGCAATCTGCAAGTGCATGCAGGAGATTGCAGCAATTGCACACCTCAGCTAAAGCAAGAGGTGGCCAGCAGGTGAAACTCTACACTGTACATGCTTCAGCGGATGGAGGAGCAGCAGAAAGCCATCCAAAACTACACCTCCACCTATGACATTGAGACAGAGACTGCTATGAACCTGACTCAAGTGCACTGGAAATTAATTTCTGTGTTGTGCAAACTTTGAAGTAGCCGAAGTTCGGAGACTGCAAGCCTGAGTCAGGTCATTACTTGGGATGGGGATAGAAATTTGTTTCTTATTTAAATCACAACCCTTTCAACCTTTCATTTATGCACCAATTCAGCGCAGAGGTCAATTTTCTCAATGTCACTTTATAAGTGTAAAATGGCCAAATTGTTTCAGAAAATTACCGTAAAGAAGCCGATAGAATAGAAATTCCTAAGGGGCAAATGGGAAGGCTTAGGCGGAATTGCTGCAAAGATGTGGATTTTGAGAGCCAAGCTCTGGAGGATTTCTGGAAATGGGATATCCAGAGACCCTACTCCATGAGGCAAAAGAACAGGCAAAAAAGATATGAAAACACTCTTAAGATTAAATAACAGAAGAATCCCAGAAAGATAAGGATACTAAGAGAGAATTAAAGGGATTTAATGAGAATAATCTAATGTATGTCAGTATATTCAATTGTAAATCTACTCAAATTAGAAGGCTCTTAATGAATAATTTATTGAGATATGACAATATCCTTACGAAATGTTTACAAGATAAGCCAAGAGTGATAAGAAAAATAAGAACCTAAATAATTTTCTTTCACCTAGTCTCTTACCCAAAAAGATTAAGAATGACCAAAGACAGAACTGGCCTCAAAGAAACTTTCAATGTAATAGAGCGACATGCTTAACATGCAGCTTTATGAAAAATGGACAGTCTGAGGTGATCAGTGGACAAAAATGTAATATCAAACATTTTATTAATTGCGAGTCCACATATGTAATCTACGTCCTTCAGTGCATGTGTGGAATACAGTATGTGGGACGCACCACACGTGCACTGAAGGAACGCTTTATTGAACACCGGAGGTTTATTTTAAACAAAATGTTGAAATGTAGTGTCCCACAACATATATGTGAACAGCATGGTGGAAGTTTAATTGGCTGAAGATCATTGTTGTAGAACATATAGAACCTAAAGTTGGGAGGGGGGGGGGGGGGGGGGGGGGGGGGGTTGGGGGGAAATTATGCTCCAAAGAGACAGAGTGGATCTTCCGCCTTCAGACCCTATGGCCAGACCCTAAGGGTTTGAATGAGGCATTAGACTTTATGGACAATATCACTTAATAAGAAGAGAGAAAAAAATATGGTCTTGTTTTATATGTGAATTTGAGGAACCTGTAATAACATCTCAAGTATCGCATGTTTATCGTGTACATCTAGATGTATAATATATGTACCTAAGTACTTATTTGAGCCTGTTAATGAGAAATAGGATAATATTGCACAGTTTTTTGGATATTTTGCAGTATTACCCTGAGATAAAATTATTTGTTATGTTCTTTATGATTACTAGTCTATCATCCCTTTAAAGTTTTATTTAAGGTCTTAAACACTATGTATACAAATATATTTAATCATACTTATTCCTCCATAAAATAAAGAATTTTAGTTTTGATTATGCAACAGAGTAATACTAAATTATAAAAATAGAAATACTTAATAATGTATGTGATATTTTAAATATTGTATTTAAATATTATATAAGTAAGTTTCCTTTTCGTTTATTTGATCTTTTTCTTTTCCCCATATGATTCCTATGTAGTAGATAAGTAACACGAGAGTGCTCTTTCACACAGGTAATAATTAATCACCCAATGTCAAGAGAAAGGTGGAGCTATATAAACATCCACCACATATGAAGCCAATTATCATCACCACCGCCTGACCTACTTATGTGTACAGTTGACGTCACAAGCCTGTACACGAGCATACCGCATGGTGACATGCTGGCGGCAGTTGAGGAACTGATACGAGAAAACATCCACTACAACGGTCCTGATCCTGCTCTATTCATCGTTACTAAAACTTACCTTAACTAGAAATGACTTCTATTTTGATGGCAATTTTTACCTGCAGATCTGCAGGGCTGTGCGATGGGGTCGGCCGTGGCACCCTCATTCGCAAATGCATACATGTACACTGTGGAGCAGCAACTATTCTTAACCAATCCATTGTGTTCAGGACATCTGTATTTATACATCAATCGAATATTTTGGCAAGGGTCTGAATCAGAATTTAAAGAAGCCATGGAGAACATTAATGGCCTAAACCCATACATTAAATTCACCTTTCAATGCAACACTTCCAAGATACATTATTTAGATGTATTAATTACGCTCAACAATGGTATTTTTAACACCTGTATCTACGAAAAACCCATCGACCGAAATACTTTGTTATAATACTCAAGTAATCATCTCCCGGCACTGAGAAGAGGACTACCTTATTCACAACTGCCCAGTTTTCCGTATTAATAGTGACACTACTGTCCGGGACTTTCAACTGATGCAGATGATTCTAAATTTCGAGAACGTGGTTATCCTCTGGATTTATTGGGAGCTGCATGACAGAAGGCAATTTCTATCCCTCTGTCTCAAATTCTTTCTCCAAAAGTAAAGGCACAGAGTAAGCAAGAGCAGATTCTGCCGTGGGTAAGCAGATACTCATCTGTCAGCCCAGCTATTAACAATACGGTTAAATCTCTGTGGCCAGTGATCCAAACAGACGATACTCTACCTGGCCTAAAAAAAATTAGACCCATGCCATGTTACCGACGGGGATGTAATATTCTATAGAGACCTGGTTGTTAAAAATGACATTTCTAATCTGAACTGGTGTATAGGTCCTGGTGGTTCCCCATCAATAAATTTGAAAATTGAACATGCTGCCATATTATATGTACTGAACACGTGTACTGCCATCCCCCTCAACCGGTGGAGGCACTGATTTACGACATGACATTGTATGAAATATAATATGGAGTAGAGCAGCATATANAGAGGGTTTATCCACACACCAGTGAAGCTANCCTTCTTTTAACTTTTATTCACTTTATATCTTACTTTATTCACATACATCTATATTTTAAATAATTCGCTCTTTATAAAGACTTGATGTTCATTTTAAAATTGATTTAATAAAGTTATTATATTTTTAGATAATTTCATTATAATAGAGCAGGATTGAGTGCACCCACCTGAAAAGAACCCTTTTTCTCTGTACACTACAACTGGTCATTTCTAAACTGAAACAACCTAAAAAGCATTTTTTATCTAAAAAACCAGGGTGTTACAAATGCCCAGATTGTCTAATGTTTAGACACATGGAGGTAGGCAACGATTTTGCGCACCCCTGGACAGGCAAGCGATACAAGATCCGCCATACAGTGACATGTACCACACAGTATGTGGTTTATTTTCTAAGGTGTCCCTGCAGTCTTCTATATGTGGGGAAAACGCAAACAACTTTTAGAGAGAGAATGAACCTCCACAGGTCATCTATCAGACTAGGACTAATTTCCAGTACGTCCGAGCAACCAGTTGCAAGACATTTTATCACACATAAACATCTGTTATCTGACCTCAAGTGCAAGATTATCGACTGGATCACCCCTTCTACTCGGGGTGATGCTAGAGAGAACCGGCTACTACAGTGTGAAGCCCGTTGGATTTTTACCTTAGACTCGGGTGCTCCCAGGGGGTTAAATGAATTTCTCCCTCTATCATGCTTTTTATGACCGTCTCTGTCCCTCTTCTGGTTAATTGATATACAACCTACTCTTGAGTAACTGTAACTGCCCTTAAAAGCTCTTGTTAAGCTACTTATTTCCTATAGGAACTACTCTGTGGTTCGCATGTATTATTCTTGTTTTATGTTTTTATTGACAGGGGGAGCTGATATCATCCGTCGCTGTGAGCGTCCGGTTACCAGGCAACCTGCCGAAGGGAGGTATCGTGCGGTTACGCGCTATGAGCCCTAGGCACAGCTCCGTGACGTCACAGGGAAGTGCCAACAGCTCCGCTGGCATGCCGGACCTCTCATGGCGTTTGCGATGGGCGGCTCCAGCTGTCCGGTGATGGGTAAGTCCTTTTAGTACACTATGTTTATATAATGAGGTGTTGTGCAATATTTGGTGTCATTGTCCACATGTCCCTGAGGAAAGAGACAGGGGTGTCTCTGAAACGTCGGATGGGCGACATGATTTAAAGTTTCAATAAAAGAAAAAAAATATAAACACTTGAATGTTTGTTGCAGACACTCTGTACAGCGCATTATTGTGAGCCCTGAGGACGGTGTAATTTGTGCTCCCTGGAGCTATGATTGATACAGCGTTAGTGGAGTGGTATTGACTCTGCATGTGCTGTAGTTTTTTTGCATTGTTTTTAATGCTTTTTGTGCTGCTATTTTTTTCTTTGCTGCTACACTGCTTTTTGCACTATCACTTTATATGTGTAAAAGTTATGGACTATGGATTTCTGTAATTAATAAACAATTCCTTGCATGATGTTCATGATGGTTTCTACTACATTGAGGAGTGCTGACTAAGTGCCTTTTTTGGTGCTATGTGCATATTCGTTTTCTCTAAGTCAGGCACCCATTTATTCATCAAGCTCTATCAGTGTGTTGTGCAAACCTGTACTCCAAGTGTGGAGGTTGTTGGCATTTATATATATCTCAGCACAAGTCACTCATTAGCTAGTTAAAAACGAAATAAACATATATATTTCAATTGGATATAATTTGGCTACTTGGAGACAACACAACGTATGAATTATTGAAGGAAGACCCAACTAAAAAGTACATAATCCATGTCCGAGACTGCCAATCTTTTATCACCTCCCGAAAATACACAAACACCTTGAAGATCCCCCAGGGCGTCCAATAGTCTCCGGAATAGGCAGTTTATCAACAAACCTGTCAGAATATGTAGATACATTTTTACAGCCCTTAGTCATATGTCAAAAAATGTATCTAAAAGACACGACAGATACAGAGGATATTAAATGAATTAAACTGGCAGGACAACTACACATTGGTCACAAGTGATATTACATCTCTGTATTCGGTAATTGACCATAAACTGACTCACTGAACACAGACTCACTACAAAGACATACAGGGAAAGTGGATTCGAATAACTACATCCCTTCAACAAGCAATCACCATCGAAAATGGCTAGAGAATTTTCCAAATGGTCAATTTAGAAGACTCAGGAGGAACTGCTCAGAGCTGGTAGAATATGAGGCACAACCGGCAGAGCTAAAAAAGATTTTTAGAGAAAGGTGCAGGTAGTAGAAGAAGCTATGATAAAGAAAAGAGAGATCAAAAGAGAAAAACTCCTGATAAATAAAAGGAAGAAAACCAAAAAAGATAAGACAGTAAGATTTATAACAGGGTACAACAACAATGCCAAAGAACTAGAAAAGATTCTGAGAAAGCATTGGCATGTCCTGATGGAAGACAAACTTCTACATGAGATTTTACCAAAACACCCGGTCATGGTGTATAGAATAGCAGAAAATTTAAAAACAACACTTGCCCCAAGTGGAAAACCCCCAAGTGAACAACAGAAAAGAAAAATTGAATTCAACAACGTAAAGATAGGAACAAAATCAGGAGGTTTCCACTATTGCACCAGATGTCCATCCTGTAAAACAACTAAAAGGAACAGTACGAGAAAGACACTGGAGTTCAAATCAAACACAACAGGTGAAACACACAAAATTAAAGACGATATCAGTTGTTAGAGCCAAAATGTAATCTATCTAATTGAATGCCCATGTGGACTTCAATACGTGGGAAGAACCACGAGACAACTGAAAACAAGAATCGCTGAACGTATGCGAAACATAAAAATGGTACAATGACACACAGTCTACCAATACATTATGCACAAAAACATAATAAGTCTAAAGTCTAAGCCACAAGTCTAAAGTTCCTGGGCATAAAAAAAGTAGATGCAGGCTGGCAGGGAGGGAATCAAGTGGCCAAGATTGCAAAAGAGGAAACCAAATGATTTACCATCTGCAAACATTAGCACCAAAGGGCCTGAACATGGACCTAGATTTGGGGTCCTTTCTCTTTGAATAACTCAGAAAAAGATGTCAAGAAAAGCAAGAGGCATCCTCCATCCGTAAAAGAGGATATAAGGTTAAAATGCTGATAAACGCTGTTGTTATAGACCTATTTACCTTGTAACCTATAACCTACCAACCAACAGCCCCTTATGAAGTGCAATAAAATAAGACCAGCCAACCAACAGTCCCCTATGAAGCCTAATAATAAAAGATTATTCATTCACCCTTAATCATCTACTATCCACCAGCCTTCTACAAGTTTAAAATAAAGCAACGGAAGAGATATATGCATAAAAAACAATAAATGATAAAAATATAAACTTATGATTCACCAAACTCGAATAACTACCCGATAGCCGCCTTGATAGCTGCTGAGCCTAAAAATTAAACCAAAAAAATATTAGATATAAAATAAAGAGTATTACAATGGGAAAGTGTGTACTGCAAGTGATTAATATCCTGTGTGTATATATATATATATATATATATATATATATATATATATATATATATATATATATATATATATATATATAAACAAGCTTCCATGTGACGGCACTCCAGACCTCAATCTATTGCTACAGTGCAACACGGACGGGCGTACGCCCCTTATAATGAACACTTCCTGGTCGTGGCACTCGTAGACTTCCTTCAGAGATAAATTACAGCCAAAACCTGTTTAAATTCCAACGTTTCAGTTCATGTTTATTGAACTTTCATCAGGGCAATAACGTGTACACTGAAACACATTCCTTATATACCTCCACCCCCTTCAATTAACACACGTGTATGACTGTGTTCGGGGAGTGTCCGCTTCTTCCCCCAGACCTCGGCAAATACTAAGGGTCTGAATACTGCACTCAATACTTATGCTTCATCTCGTGGTGCACGGCAAGCAGGAAAAATATCAAAAGGCTCCACTAAGGGAGCATTGCCAGCACAACTTAGCAAAAAGATCCATCACTCAAGTAGAAAAAATATTTGATTTTAATAATTCTCAGGAAAAGTGTATCCACAAACATCCAAAAGAAACACAAAATGTTATAATCCAAAAGAACAGAAAATCCAGATGCTAATTTATTCATGCATATGTTTGAGTCTAAATATATTCTGGGTGATGAACATTATTCTCAATTTATACCATTCTATGTATGTTTTATTGATGATTTATTTTTTCTTTGGAGCAGCACGGATCAGGATCTAGAGGACTTCGTTAATAAGTTGAATTCCTTGGAGTCCACAGTCAAGTTCACCCTCAGTGTCAGGCAGGTAAGTATAAATTTTTTGGATGTTCAAATTACTCAGTTGAGTGATAGATTTACCACCTCATTATATCGTAAGAACACTGATAGAAACACGGCCCTTATGGCCGACAGCTTCCACCCTAGACCACTCAAGTCGGGACTCCCCTTCTAGGTTGCTTCCGGCCCTTAAGGAGATGGGTGACAGATTTATTGCCCTTGGCTACAAGAGGAGAGAAGTGAGTGAGGCGATTGATCGTTGTATGACATTGGAGCGTAATGCGCAGGTACCTCAGTTGCGGAGAGGAGGTGACCGTAATTTGCTGCTCCTCCAAAAGGAGGCTTGGATGATATATAGAAACATAGAAAGTGACGGCAGATAAGAGCCACATGGCCCATCCAGTCTGCCCAGTTGTGTATTTAAAACTATACCAACCCAAATTTATTCTATATTTTGTTTGATAATACCCTTATANTTATCCCAAGCATGCTTAAACTGTTCTGTAGTATTAGCCTCCACCACTTCTGATGGGAGGCTATTCCACTCATCA
>JABWIB010001222.1:55069-74738 GCA_016617825.1 Platyplectrum ornatum
CCCTCTGCAAAACCATGCTGTTTGGGGTCTTCTAAATTATTTGATTGTAAGTATCCTACAATGTATTTTTTTAACAATGTTTCCATTAATTGTTATGATTTTAAGGCTATGGCACCCCTATGCCTTAATGAAGAATTTAATTTAAATTGCTTTTTGGAGATATTTTTGTTTTTGATTTGTATTTTTCTGAGGCATATACTGGTATTGTGACTATGATTGATCTTGATCATGATATATTCTGATTAGTTACACCTACACAATAATTTGTTTATTCCTTTACCTGGCCAGATCTTTATTGTGATCTTTATTATATTCATGTACAGATGGAAATCATGGGGTTATATCAGTGGTTCCCAAACTGTGTGCCGTGTCTCCCTGGGGTGCCGCGACGCTCTCATTGGGGTGCCACGGAATGTTCTTTCCAACGTGGTGCCACATTGCTAGTGTAACTTAGAAGCACAATTTTACATCTTGTTTAAGAGCTACACAGGATTTAATGTCAACCTGAAGTATTTCTGTCTTTACCTAAACAGTTATAACACATTTTTGAGTCAAAAATTAAAAAAATTGGAAACTATTTTGTCTTAGGGGTGCCTTGAAAAAGTTTTGGAGACCCTAAGGGTGCCTCGCCTGAGAAAGTTTGGGAACCACTGGGTTATAGGTTTATGTGTGATTTCACATTTTATTGATGGGGATCATTGCCTCCCAGTGTTGTTCCACGGCTTGGTGGCCAGCGTCGGGTATCCATGGCGACCGTCGCGGGGCGTTTGACGTCATGGCTCGGACTGTTTTATATACACAGTGTGAAAGTGTTTTTTGTGGACTCTTTTTGACTTTTTTTCATCTGGATTTTCTGTTCTTTTGGATTATGACATTTTGTGTTTCTTTTGGATGTTTGTGGATACACTTTTCCTGAGAATTATTCTGCTTGAGTGATGGATCTTTTTGCTAAGTTGTGCTGGCAATGCTTCCTTAGTGGAGCCTTTTGATATAAAATTATAAAACTAAGGAATCAGCTGTATATAAGGGTGAGGATATATATATATATATATATATATATATATATATACACACACACCTTTTATCCAGAATAAGTATGATTAATGCTCATACATGTACAGACAACTTGTGGATGACAAGGTATACACCAAGCTACGGACCAACCTTACCAGGAATCCCAATAAGTCATAAGTCCTGCATAACCCCCTGGAGCTCGCTGATGTAACCTGTTTCAGTAAACCTTGACACTTACATGAAGGACACTTCTCATTTATTGACTATTCTCCGGGACCTCACACAGCTACCGCAACAGTGATTTCTATGTACTATTAATGTAATTAGTTTATATACCAACATACCCCACCAGAAAGGTATAGGCACAACTTTTAACTTGATCACTACTGATTCTCCTTATACAAGAAGCTACATAATATGCCAATTATTATAATTAATTCTTGACAAAATAAATCACATTTGGCTGTAATTACTACCTGCAACTACAAGGGTGCGTGTGATGGGGTATAATGTGGCTTTGTCGCATGTTAAAACAATCATTTTTCTTACTTTTCTGTTTCATTGATGATAATCTCCCTTTTTGTAGTGATACCCAGGCAGAATTTGAATCTTAGATATTAATTGTGAATATCAAGGATTCCACAATTAAATTCCCCTACTTAACCATGAGCCAGATTTAGTATGGATCAAACCACGCTAAAATTCAACCAGATCTTCTATCACCAAACCCCAAGTATAGATTACTCAATAAACTACCCTGGGTTACTCATTACAACCAAATCTCATTTTCAAAAGAGGGCTGCTAGATTGCTACGGTCTATACTTTCTACTGATGCAGCTGTATTTGTATTTAAATCCTTGTTTTTCTACCCAGTCACACCAGAGGCCTTAATCTCAGAGACTTGTTTTGTAAAAGTGATATACAATCCAGAACCACTATAATCTGATTTTTGACTAAAAGATCTGGTTGCTATAGATGCCTCATACCATCTGTACACATCTGCTGACAGGCAATTACCTTACACATTACACAACAAAGTGTATTGGATTAAACATGTACTTACTTGCACTAGAAGACACATAGTGTAGTCTATCCTGTGCCTATGAGGACTGTTATATATTTGGAAGACTATTAGGATGGTTAAAGAAAGCTTGGCCCTCCACAAGACTGCTATATGTCAGACCTGGCAAGGAAATGCATTTACCAGCCCATATCTAGTCACTGGGCGCTAGTAAAACATTCATTAAAAGCCATGTATACTCATTGACCATATTCTGCCCCTTTTAAGAGGGGGTGAAAGGGACCATATGCTACTCCAGAGGGAAGGTCAGATTTAACACTGTGGCATCGCTGGGTTTGATTGAAACTTTACCTCTCAATTGTTTCATTTTATTGTGGTTACTATGTTATTTATTGTGCTTCTGTTTTGCCTTTGCTTATTTTCCACTGACTCTCTTGGATGTATGTAACAATACCCATCTTACATTGTAATTATGGATTTAGCTATATGGAGGATATTGCTGCCATTCTGTGCAGCAGTTCAGCACCCCGGAGATCGACCAGCAAGTATTATTTAGTTTTGACACATTACATTTTACAATCCTGATTAGTACATGTTTTCTTAGTATGGTTACAGCAAGTCACAGCCTGAGTAAAGGGAAACTGATCCATTAAATGCACCAACAGATAGAGACAACAAAGTTTACAAAGTTTAACAATAATCTTACACATCACTTTATAAAACAGGAAAGAAAAGGGGGGGGGGGGGGAACACCAGTAAAGGCATCCATAAGTAGATTAAAAATCCAAACAGGACTAAAATGAATCTATAAATACTAGCCGGTAGAATCCCAGGGATCATATATTGATCTATTTACAGAACTTAATCCCAAAAATAATCTAAATCTGACATACAGGGAAAGACTTGCTCTGAAGAAACTAACATCTAATCCTTCTTTAGTTATTAAACAAACGGATAAAGGGGAGATATTATGGCTCTAAATCGGGAGGATTATATCTCAAAGGTGCTCAGATTACTAGGGGATACTATTTCCTATAAAAAAATTACAGCAAGATCCTACCAAATTGTTTATAGAGAGATTAGAAATTCTTCTGAGAAAAGGTTTGACTGATGGATGCATCTGTAATGAGGAATTATCTTTTAAACAAAACACCTAGAACAGCAACCTGTTATTATCTACCAAAAGCATAATACAAAACCACCTATCTATATTATCTATATTATCAGGCATCAGGTCCAAATCTTTGAGACTTTGAGTATGTTGATTTACCATCTTTACCTTTACCATTTTTAAAAGGTTCAACTCAAGTATTCTAGACCCTATCATGGTTTTAATGGGACAAATCCTGTGGCTGGGCCACTGTAGACATACAGGGGCTGATCAAGAGTAGCGCATGCTTTGGCACGTTAATTTAGCGTTTTTTACAACTGAGCATGCGCATACATGTTGTGCACTGTTGATGCGAACATTAGGCCTTTCGTGCCTCAGTGTCAGTGTGTTTATTGGCCTTCTAAAATGGGAGCGTCAGGATATTATAATGAGCATTTTGGGCGTGTTACCAATTGCGTTTAGCGCTGCACATTGCAAGGAATGAACATCAGCGTGTTTTAAGCTTCGGCACCCTAGGGATGGTGCAACTGACATGATGATATGTGATGAGTACCACATCGTTTATGCATGTGACTGATTTGCTAGAATTTGTTAAAGGCATCTTGTGTGCCCAGTAAACGTCTCAGCTAAAAAAAAGTGTTGTGATGGTAGGAGTCAGCATGTACCTCAATAATGTACTTTTTGCACTATATTGTGAGTTACCTCTCATTTAGTGCATACCCTCTTCAGAAGTTCCTTCTTACACCCATTGCCCAACCGGAAATGGAGGCTCAGCTTGCATACAACGGCACACATACCTCTACCAGGTCCGATGTTGAAAAATGCATTGGTATGCATGACGGGGAGGTTTTGCTGCACCAACCGATCTGGAGGAGCACTCATGTATGCGCCAGAAGTGGTGTGTAAGTTTATAGTGTTGAGTGTCATCTTCCACAATATTGCCATCGGTCATGGTGTGGGTTTTGGATGAGGAGGATATAGTTGATGTAACATCTGACCAGACCTCTGGAGAGTAATATTTAGTGGATAATGCTAAATTAGACACTGAATATTACAAAGATACCCCCAAGAGAGTCACATTGAACAGAGGTCTGTGTTGATCCCCTCCATTAATGCATCAATAAAAACATTTATTAGACGTCTGGAACAAGAAACTGACTCTATTTCCGCCTTAATACAGGGGGAGCCCTTGTCATTCAGGATCAAGACATGTATGTACATTAAATCAATTCACAATTGTCTGATACTATACAGAAATTTAAAGGTATACAGAAAATGTTATTTTGTCCCTATGGACAAATACAAAAGAGGACTGGGCATGCTTCTTAAACAAGCTAGCAATGAAGGAATTATCTCTACTGAGAACAATGTTTGAAACAGAACATTCACAAAAACCGTTACTTTATAATGTCCCTAAGGTCCACAAGGACATTCAAAGTCCACCTGGAAGACCTATTATCGCTGCCTGGGATTCAATATATCAACATCCAGCTATCATATTAGACTAATACCTGCAACCTCTGGTACAGCAAGGAAAGTCTTATATAAGAGATACCACCACGTTTCTCGACAAATTAACAGAACTGGATTGTATACAAGCATATACTCCGATAGCTACAATAGATATGAAAAGATTCTACACCTGTATACCACATCGGGAGGTTCTACAGGTAGTAGAACAATTCAGCACTGGAAATGATTTATACCATGGTCCTGATATTTCCTTGTTTATGAACTTACTGAAATTGACTTTTACTTGCAATTATTTTTACTTCAATGGCGGTTATTATTTACAGCTCACGGGTGGTGATGGCGTCCAACGTGGCCCCATTGTTCGCCAATCTCTTCATGCAACATTACGAAAAGCTATACATCTATGAGCACCAAGCATTTAAACAACATTGTACCAACTATATGATATATATAGACAATCTGTTCCTTTTGTGGAATGGTACGTCATCTTAATTACTACAATACATTGAATCACTCAGCCAACTTGAATCATCAGATTTACATATGATATGAATCAACACAAATTAAACTATCTTGAAGTCTTAGTACAAATAGATGAAGGAAAAATAAACACATCAACAAGCGCTCAAATGCTAAGAGTACATCGAATTACCAGCATGTATGAACAGTGGGAAACAGATATGTCCAACATGATCGACAAATTTCGTGACCGGGGGGTGAAAGTCAGAACCTCCTATTGAAATCTAAGAATAAGCAAATCAAGCAAATTTCTAGGGCAGATACTTTAACAACCAAATCCAAGAATACCATTAAGGAGATACTACTATGGCTCATTACTTTTGACTGCACCAGTAAACAGACACAGAAGATCTTTGGCCCATAATCACCACGGACCCTTACCTGAAGAGTTTACAACATAAAAGATTGCTTCCAGCATATTGTCATTCTAGGAATTTAGGGGACAAACCTGTAAATCTATAACTCATAAAACAGGTTGCCTGAAATGTCCAAACTGCGTGACATTTCTATACATGCTCACATGAATTAATTTTCATCATCCACACACAAGTAAAAAATTTGAAATCAAGCATCTTCTCAACTTCAGTTCAAAATATACATAATAATCAGTTGTATATATAATATGTCCCTGCGGACTATATTATGTTGGCAAAACCACCAGACAATTTAAAGAGCGCATGGAACTACATCGCTCAGCCATGTGCATGGCTATAGGCGGTAAAACGATAGATCAGCCAGTTGTCAGGTATTGTACTTCTAGAAAACATCCATTAGCAACATCAGATACATGGCCATCGATCATGTGCCAGAAATGTGGATGGGAGGCAATAGAGAGAGGAAATTCTTACAGCCTGAAGATTTCAAGCTGCATGCAGTGACACTATCCGGCTATCCTCAGGAGTGTCTGATCCCTCAGGGATTTAGACTGATTAACATCTCAACTATTGGCAGATTTAACCCTTATTTCTGCAGACGATGGATAGAAGTCCTCAATAAGGCATCCTTTGATCTTCTCTTAGTATTTGAGGAATCACGAAAAGAAGTTAGACGCACGAAAAAAAATATAGTAGTGTTCATCGGGACAAAAAAACAGTACTGGCTGCAGATACTGAACAGGACTGACTGGCCAAGAGAGAAGCACAGATATCTAAGTACAACTTAGAATTGCTACACAATAGAAATACAAGGTTGCACAGACTCAATTCTAGCAGTGCTACCCAGGTCAATTAAAGCACAACAACAGCCAAACCACTGCAAAGTGTTCTGTTAGAGAACCCACCTTATGGGTGCACACGCCTCAACTTCCATTAATACAAGAAGTAATACGTTATTGCTCACTCAAAACAGCTCAGTCACAAGTAGGCTTTATCCAGCTCCAACAGGAATCACACACAAAAAAGAAAATTTTAATAAATATAAAGCTAGGTACACACGGTAAGATAAATTGTATCCAATCATAAGATTTTTCAAAAGTGGGTAAAACCATGATGAATTGCAGGTTAGGTAAAATGAATGTCAGTGTTTGCATGCAGGGAGAATACTTTATTGTTGCATGTTGCACACAGATACTGACCAGCGTTACTGTTACTGACTGCAACTAATTAAATTTTACTCCCCTGCAATTCACCATGGTTTTACCCACTCTTGAAAAATCTTACGATTGGACTCAATTTATCTTACCGTGTGTACCTAGCTAAACATTTAATCTAAGTAATTAAGGTTAAAAATGTTAAAAATGTCAGGCCAACTCTAGCTAACCTTTAATGAAAATGTTAGGTAATCTGCTAGCAGCTTCAATTGTTTTTGTGCAAATTTACAAATTTATGATTAAATTAATCAATACCAGCTTATTCTGTGGATAGTTAGATTATTCAATAGCAGCTTAAATTTATGTATGTGCAAAATCGCAAGACATGCCTTTCAATAGCAGCAAAATAAATATATGCGCGCAATCAACTATAGTATCTGTGCAAAATCACATGATAAACCAGGGAAGAAAGGAACCATCAGGGATCGGCGATAAAGGAAATACAGATCATGAGGACTACAAAGACCAACACGTATATAGGTAGGGATTGATCTGATCACTACCCATATAGAGCAGAATTGTGAAACATTCTGTATTCACATATATATATAGGGATCAACATTAGCACTATGGGTATCAGTATAGAGAATAATGGCACCAAGGCAATCACTACAGGAAGTATTACGACTACTCAGACTATTATACAGATAGAGGAGAAGGAAGTTGGCAGAGAGTAAAACATGGTAAAAGGAGACATTCAACAAGGAGAGATTACACATATAACCCACCTGTAGATAGGAGGGATTATAATAGATATGAAGACAGAAAATGTACACATGGCTAAAAGGAATACGAAAGGGGCAGTTTCTAAGGGTTAAAAGAAATTGTACGAAGTAGGAATGATATGAGGTCCAAACTCAGAAAATGAAAGAAAGGATATAGTAAAAAAAAAAAAAAAAAAAAAAAAAAAAAAAAAAAAAAAAAAAAAAAAAAAAAAAAAAAAAAAAAACCTAGATACCAACCTTAAATCTATTGAAGATTAGATAGAAATAGATAGACATTTGTTATTAGGGGGAAATGTAAACAAAAAATAGAACCATGGAGCTGGAAAAACTAGTGTTATACTTATTAAACTAAGATTGCCGTGTTACACACCTCACTACTGTGTGTGTGTGTGTTAAAAAAATTTAAAACATATTTTGCTGTAAAAACCAGTGTTCTAGATATTAAACTCAGATTGGCGTGTTACGCGCCTCATTGCTGTGTGTGTGTTTAAAAATGAAAAACATATTTTGCAGGAAAGCCAGTGTTCTAGATATTAAACTAAGTTTGCTGTGTTACACACCTCACTCCTGTGTGTGTTTAAAAATTAAAAACATTTTGCTGGAAAAAACGAGTGTTCTACTTATTAAACTCAGAATGGCGTGTTACGCACCTCACTGATATGTGTGCGTTTAAAAATGAAAAACATTTTGCTGGAAAAACAGTGTTTTAGTTATTAAACTCAGATTGCTGTGTTACGCACCTCACTGCTGTGTGTGTGTGTGTGTGTGTGTTAAAAAAAAATTTTAAAAGTCAAAAACTGTTGTCATTTGCAGACACTGTGATTATGGATAACAGTCAGTCAACCAAAATGCAGGTACAGCAACCTGCTGCACTGCCTCATACCAGAGCAGATTTTTCTTGTGCTTCATTGTCAACTTCAACTGATAATGCTGAAGGGCACAGTGGGTTTGGGACATTAAAATCCCAAAAACAGCTTCTATATTTCTGAAGAAAAAAACTGTAACAATAAAGTTTCCAGAAAAAAAAAAATACAATTACCAATATACCATTTTATACATGTAGTGGCAAAGAAAGATTAAGGCCTTTGCCTTCATTTGTGTTTGAAAAAAGATCTCCAGATTGTCATTCTGACACTGCAAAAGATTCCCAACAGTGTTTAAAATCAGTCCTGGAAAAAAACTGTAAATCAGTACAACAAAATAAATGTTCAAAAATGTCACAAAGTCCTGAGGAGAGTCCATCCACGAGTGCCATGTTCGAGAGCCTGACCTTTGCGGTATAGCTGGTGAAATGGAAATTGAGGATGCCACTTCTGATTTGCAAGAGGATCAGGGGGATAATCTGAGGATGGTGCTAATGAGGATTTTAATGATGATGAGGATGTCGTTTGTATAAGTCAGTCACCAGTGGAAACAGTTCTTACTGGTGCTATAAGACCAAAAAATCTATTATGTGTGGAATTATTTTTACCCTAATCCTGACTATACATTTGTTTAGCCATTTGTAGCATTTGTAAAGCTATAGTCGGTAAAGGTAGAGACCGTAACCATCTGGGAACCTCATCCATGTTACGCCATTTAAAGCGAGTTCATCACAGCAAGCTTAAATTAACAAGCAAGCATTCAGCATCAGCTAGCTCGCTTCTCTCTCCTACATCCATATATCTGCAATCTACAACATCTTCATCATCAATATCCTCATCACTAATTGCTAGTCCTGCACCTAAGGTTCTAAGGCTGGGTGACTGCTCCTCTATCCAGGATTCCAAGTCAGAAGAATCCTTGAGTGTTTGTCCTGCTGCTGCTGCCGGGGGTAGACATTCATCCCAGAAACAAAAGGTTACTAGCATTATAAATCGACAATTGACTGTTAAGCAATCTTTTGAAAGAAAAAACAAGTATGACAGCTGTCATCCAGTCGCACACAGGACCACAGGCGCACTGGCGACTATGCTTGTGTTAGATTTGCGTACAATCTCCGCCATTAATGAAGCAGGTTTTAAACAGTTAATTGAGGTGCAGATTCCATCTCGACAACATTTTACAAGACAAGCAATTCCTCAACTATACCAGGAAGTAAAAAAAAAAAAAACTAGTTTTTTTAGTTGCCCTATGAAACATTTCCAAACAGCAGTGGCAAACAACTATATTAGTGTAAGATGGAATTGTCCTTAGACCCACTGACTCACTATACGTTACACATTAAAGGACAGTTTAACAAACCAAGGACTTCAGTGACAAGTACTGCCACTTTTGTGGCTGAATTTCTTGGTTTGTTTTAGCCCAATTGAAAGATTTTTCAAAAGTGCGGAAAACCATGATTTGCAGGGGAGGCAACTTTAAATATTTGCAATCAATATTACAGGCAAATATTATGTTTCCTAGCCTGAATAATAAAAGTGTAACAGGAACGCTGGTCAGTATCTGTGTGCAAAATGCAAAAATAAACCATTTTGGCAGCATGCGAACACTGACATTGATTTTACCTCCCTTACAATTCAACATGATTTTGCCCACACATGAAAAATCTTTCTATTGGAACAATTTATCTTATAGTATATGCCCAGCTTAACTAAGAGCTAACTACAAAAAAAAAAAAATTGAATAGGATTTTTCACTGATGGTGCAAGCATTATGTTTGGGAGAAAATTTGAAGTGAGCACTAGGATAGCAAAACAATTTTCAAACATAATAATATGATATTCATTGATAAGATATATGCTTTTTTTCATCAATCCAAGAAGAATCAAACTGAACTTACCAAATATACTTGGAATTGAAATAATAAAGATTGGTAGTTTGGGGACCACAATTATGAGCTGCCTGTAGATTGAGGTCAACCCTAAATGTGTGGTATGTTTTGTCGCACTCCCCAAAGAAAGGCTTTTACAAGACATTGTAACAAATTTTAAAAAACAACATTATTAGATTGTGGGCATTTAAAAGCAGGTTGTAGTCAAGATAGCAATAAATTACAATTTACAACCATCTTCAAATTATTAACCTATCCTCTAGATCTTTGACAGAACCACAAATATGTCTGCTGCAGAAGGGCTTATCTTTCTTGCCAGTAAACCACTTCAATCGTTTCGAATGGGAAAGCGATTTATATTTATTTGTGAGGAAACTAATATTACGTAAAATATATGAAACCCCATCTCAGGATCATGATAATACTTTACAACCAATTTCTCCACTGATGAACATGTGGCGTTATCAATATTGGAATCATGTATCCCCAAACTCAATCTACGGTACAACTTAAGAAGAAATCAAATTTTGTTTCCAGATTTGAATCAGCATCCTGAAGTTAGAGTATTTTTAGCACTTGTATCTAAAGAACTAGATCCACTAGCTTCTCAATCCTGTGTACATGGACTGAAAGCCCACAATCTAACGAAGATCGAATTACAGGCTTGTAAAGAAATAGAAACTTGGAAAGACATAATTAACAAGCAGTCCGACAAAGGGGGGATCATTGTTCTCTGGCGCAGAACAATGTAATCCAAGAGGCAGAGTGCAAACTAAGAGATCCAGCCTGTTTCCAACCTTTATTACTTGATCCTACCCCACAGGTGGCAGCCAAATATCTACAATGTCTTAAATATGCATGTTCTAACGGCATTATTACCCAACAAGATTTTACCTTTTTATAGGTTGATTCTCCGCGTACACCTACACTTTACCTACTCCCGAAGGTGCATAAATCTCGGACTTGCCCCCCAGGGCGTTCTATAATTTCTAGCAATGGTTGCATAACTGAAAAAGCTAGTATTTTTCTTGATTTCCATTTGAATGAATTTTTAACCTGTCTTCCATCTTATACTAGAGATACAATGGATATTCTATCAAAAATACAAGACATTGATGTTGAAGGGCTATATACGTCTATAGAGCATGTTTACAGTATCCGAGCTGTTCAATATTTTCTGTCCGCCAAAAGTTACACTGATTTTAACTACTTTTTGGTGGACCTTCTTACTTTTGTACTTAAGAATAACTTCTTCCTGTTTAACGGCCGTTATTATCTGCAATCTCAAGGTACTGCGATGGGCACCACCTGTGCTCCCACCTATGCCAATTTATACCTGGGCTGGTGGGAGCACGAGGTGGTGTTCCATGAACAGCAGGATCAATATACGGGCCACATACTCCTGTGGGCCCATTATATTGATGATATCCTGATTCTGTGGGATAGGGTTAAACAAGATCTACTAGATTTCATTGCTATATTGAATAGCAATAATATGAATCTAAGACTAACTACACATATCAGTCAATCATTTGTAGATTTCTTGGACATCATGATTCCCAAATTACCCGATGGCTCCCTAGCTAGTGACATTTATCGCAAAAAGACCTCCACTAATAGTATCCTACACGCGAAAAATTTCCATCCGAGATCAACTATTAGAGGCATTCCCAAGGGTGAATTCATTCACCTATGTCGTAATTGCTGAAATAACTACTATTCGGAGCAGAGCTCAAGAACTTCGATCCAGACTACTTGACCGAGAGTATACACCCAGTCTAATCAAACAGGCATATCATTATAGCCTAAAATGAAACCAGAAAACTCTTATTTATCCTAAAACTGACTCTGTCTCAGACTCCAACTAGACTAATCACCACCTATTCTCAAGAATCTATAAAGATCAAACAGATCATTTTCAAATACCTACATGTGCTCAGAACTGACCCTGCCTTTTCTAAGGCTATTGGTCTAACTTACAAGTAAGTTGGAGAAGAGCCACCAATTTTAGGAACCGTCTGACCCAAAGCTATCTACCAGCCATACAAACATGTACAAGTGCAGCAAATGCAAAGCATGTCCCCATATGACTCTTACCAAACAAGTTGTCAATAAATTCTCCAAGGTCCATAAGATCAACCAATTCTTGACATGTGATACTGTAGGAGTGATCTATTGTCTCAAATGTACTTGTGGCAAGATTTATGTAGGAAAAACACATAGAAAATTAAAACAACGCATTTTGGAGCATAACGAATCTATTAAGAATGCCAGAAAGGATAAGACCAATATGAAAATTCTTACCCAAGTAGCCAAACATTTTTTTACAATTTCATGACTCCACAACACAAGATCTGACCGCTTTTGCCATGTGCCGAGGAAACATCCTCGAGGAGGCGACTGGGACAAGGTGCTTCTTCAAAAAGAAACCCAATTTATTTTTCTTATGGGGAGCCTTGCTCCAGAGGGATTAAATGAAAACATACATTTTTCTATTTTTTTTTATCATTTTGATCATGTATTGTGATGCCTAATCTACATGGCATTATACAATTAGCATTCCTCATTTCCATATTTCGCATGCACTACAGTATGTTGTCTATCCCTACCTTATTATTGAAATTCCTTCTGACCAATCTCATGATATATAAATATTCTCAATGTGTAATATTAGATGATCATTTTGATTATAATGGAGGTGGCCCCATTCCACATTTTCATATTCTCTTTATTCTTTTCTAGAGCTGTAGGAGTTTATCTATTCGATACCACATATGCAGGTGCCTATTACATACATTATTTATATAACACAATGGGTGCCACATGGGATCTCTCATTGCACATGCTTGACATCACTATGCAGGTCGGATCATATCACAATCCCCAGTGCAGACGCGCTTTGTATTTGGTGGATTTGTCTGCGGATGTGCCTGATCTTCACTTGGCTCATACTATAGCTATATACTATATAGTACCCTTTATGTCCATACTGCGCTACATTAACATCGCTATTTCCGGATAAGGCACGTCTGGGTGAGATCTTGACGCGGCCTCACTCCCCTATCACTTCGGGTATAGCGCAATTAATTTCCGGAGTTACTTGCCATCAACACGTGGTTGGTAATTGGTTACTTGGTACATAAATACAGAGACATCTTTCAGTGTACGCACATAGGGTAAAGGGGGACACTGAGGTGCACCTCATTCCCCCATCTATATTTTAATCTTTATATTGCCACATATGGACTGATTTGTGTTTGTATCTATCTAAGTGTTAGCTGAATTCTATGCATGGCACATATGTTGTCTATTGTAGCTATATGTATATTCTCTGCAAGTTTATAACTATATTCAATATTTATTGTTTATTTTTGGCAGCCTTTAGCCTAGTATCTGTATGTAGCCTTCCTACTCCCCTAGATATATTTGAATATGGGCACTATAAGCAGTGTAGGGACAAATATACCCCGGGGTGAACATTCCCGGTCTTGCAACCGGTAGGCACTACTGATAGACGAATTTATGGTGGGAGTAAGTATAGAGTAGCTAGGTTTTCCTTCATTACCTACTCAGTTATCACTCTCTTTCCTATACCCACCATTGATAACAACATTTGCAGTATGAGTATTTTTGAGTCAGGTAGAAAAGGTACCTTATTATAAGATTCAGCACACAAAATTGAAATTCATATTAACTTTCTGTCTATGTTTGATATTTATATATATTTCGCTGGCATTTATATGTACGTGGTACTTAATTGTATTTTATCATTTTTTTGACCAATAATTTATTAAGTTATATTTTACCAAAGTATTGTGCAGAGTTGTTATAAGAGAATGCAAAAAGATATTTTAGTTTTTGTATCTTCTAAACATGGTATATATTATGTCAGTGGTTCCCAAACTGTGCACTGGGGTGCTGCGTGCTCTGCGATGTATGTTAGTGTGAGGCGTCCTGGTTGCCCTGGCAGCCAGGATTCTACCCCATTGGTTGTGGTGTGAGGCGTCCTGGTTGCCTCGCCAGCTCGGCGTGAAGCAGTGGGATTGGTTCTGGCTGTTGCTGTCTGACAGCCAGGACACTTAACCAATGAGCTGCTCAGATGAGCTTCATCTGCTCAGGTACGTTATGAGAAGAATAGCTATCTCTATCTATCTATCTATCTATCTATCTATCTATCTATCTATCTATCTATGTCTAAAAAAAATATACATTCATACACTTCTTTGCTGTGTCCTAATATATGTGTGTGTGTGTATACATATATATATATTTATATTAATTGACATATATTTATATTTTTTGTGGTAAATAAAATGCATAAATTTATTATAAAAATATACGTACATACATATGCTTCTTTACTGTGTCCTGAGAAGAATATGATTTTATATATATATATATTTTCTTTTTTTTTATTTTTTTTTTCCAACATGTCTCACAAAGAATTACAAGCTCTCAAAAAAAATGTCTACTTACACTGATGTCGTTTTCCAATCAGCCGACAAAGGAGGTGCTATAGTGGTGCAGGATCTCTCAACCTATAAATCTGAGATATATCGCCAGCTATCTGATGAGTTAACCTATGCTTCTCTTACAGGTAATCCGTCAGCAGAATACAAACGGGTGTTGGATGATATTTTATATAATGCGTTGGAGAATAAGCTACTCCCTGCTCCAGTGGTTAAGGCAATTTCGTCGAAGTTCCTGAAGGTACCCATTTTGTATACGTTACCGAAGGTCCACAAAGACCAAAAAAATCCTCCTGGCAGGCCTATTATATCTGCCAGAGAATCCTTGTACCAACCTATAGCCGCTTTCTTAGACACATTTCTACAGCCATGCATTCAGGCCTTGCCCACTTTTTTGAGAGACATCACAGATTTGTTATGCAAACTATCTAATTTACCTCCACTACCTTCCAATCTATTACTATGTACAGTAGATGTATGTAGCCTCTATACAAGTATATTCCATGATGATGGACTGGAGGCTACACGACAACTAATCTCTACAAGTACTTACTACCAGGGTCCAGATTCAGAGTTATTTATCCATTTATTAGAATTAACGCTTAAGAGAATTTTTTTTCTTTTTGATGGCAAGTTTTACATACAACGCGTAGGATGCGCCATGGGCTCTCCGGTGGCACCTTCGTTCGCCAACACGTACATGTTTTACGTCAAACAATGGTTATTCCTCAATAATCCACTATGTAAAGATCACTTATTTTTTACACACGTTATATCGACGATTTACTGATTCTGTGGAGAGGAACCGCACAGGAATTCACGGACATTATGAGGGAAATTAATTGCATGAACCAGCATATTAAGTTCACGTTTTGTACTAATACTTCTGAAATTCACTATCTGGATAATCATTTGCTCACTAGATTGTTTGAGAAAACCACGGACCGTAACACCCTTCTTTCTTCCAGCTTTAACCCCCCCTGCGGCTAAAAAAGGTTTGCCATACTCTCAGTTTCTAAGAGTTTGCCGGGTTAATAGAGATGTGTCCACGAGGGACTTGCAATTAGAACAGATGATGGAAAAATTCTTACAGCGGGGATACTGCCGCAGAACTCTGACATAGATGCTTAATAAGGCTAAAGGTATTCCCCAGGAACAACTTCTTACTCTGCAGCAAAAATCTTCTAAGAAGCAGGTACTCCCGTGGGTCAGCACGTTCAATCGCATGAGTCCACTCACCAATAGAGCGGTACATGCTCTCTGGCCGATAATTACATCAGATCAATCGCTACCGATGTTATGGGCGGTAAAGCTGATGCCCTGTTATAAACGGGGGAAGAACATCCGTGACTGGATAGCGAAGACAGACATTACCAACCTTAAGGAGCAACCCTCTCATTTTCTGGTTAAACACCCTGGATGTTATAAATGTTTAAATTGTTCTACATGCAGACATATGGAAGCCGGGGAGTTTTTCTCTCACCCATGTACCGGGAAAAAATTCCATATTCGGCACGTGATGTCCTGTACCAGTTAATTTGTTGTATACATGTTAAAATGTCCATGCGGACTTGCATATATTGGTAAGACGGTACGGACATTTCGTGAATGATTTAACTCACACCGTTCAGCAATCAGGATTGGCTTGTCCACCGGACACTCAGATCAACCGGTAGCGCGACATTTTATTTTCTGTAAGCATACGTTGCCAGAGTTAAATCATCGATATGGTACCTAAATCAATGCGGGGTGGGGACCGTGAGAGAAACTTTTGAGATTAGAGTCAAAATGGATATATATGCTGGACACAGTAGCCTCGAAGGGCTTAAACGAAATGTTACCTTTGTACTGTTTTTTATGACTGTGATTTAGTTTAAATTGTAGATTGGAATTGTTACAAATATATTTTTGCTGTTAGCCGTAGGATGAAAGAGATCGGAGATCTCTGAAACGTTGGATTCGTTCACATGGCATTGGATTAAATCGTCCTCTTGCATGAAGAAGGATGGATGTGACCAGTCTATATCCAAATATAGCCCACGATGAAGGTATCTCTGCCATTTCTAAAATGTTAGAAAATTCACCAATGTATAGAGGTCCACCTGCACACTTCATTTTACAAGTAATACGGTTTGTCTTGACCCAAAATTATTTTTTGTTCCAGAACACATTTTATTTGCAGCAGTGCGGCACGGCGATGGGCTCTAACATGGCCCCATCGTATGCCAACATTTTTATGCATCACTTTGAGAACGAAAACATTTACAACACTTTAGATTTTGTTCAATTTGTACCTTTTTTGTTCGGTTTACCGATGACCTTTTCTTTTTGTGGATAGGTCTCACCTGGACTTATTCATCGCCTTTCTGAATACAATTAGAGAATCTATAAAATTCTTACGAGCTGAAAGTTTTCATCCTAAACCTTTGAAGACAGGATTACCGTACTTGCAGATGTTGAGGATCACCAGGATAATATCTGACAGTAAGAAGTTACCTCATGCCTTGAATGAAATGGCTAACAGATTTAGATCAAGGGGTTATGGTGACAGGGAAATTATCCGGTTTATGCACCTGAACAGTTATTTTTTGGCACTCCTGAAGGACTGATATATGGCACCGACTGCTAAAACATTTTTTTCTTGGCTGCTATTCTATATCTTGTTGCTGCTATATAACCTGCTTCTATATATATTCAGTGCCCGTTGGGGGTTTCCCTAAAAAAACTTTTTGTTGTGAGGTTGAGGCTTCTGAGTCGGCGTGGGCTGAACTTTCATCGGTAGATGAGTCTCTTATGACTCGACATCCTCGGTGTCTCGATGCTCCCTTAACATCTATTCCAGAAGACATCCTATTGTGCACCGTGGATGTAACGGCGCTATACACCAGCATTCCCCATCGGGAGGGGGTGGCTTCTACGAGGGAGCTAGTGACGGATAATCCTTTATATCAGGGACCAGATGTGGATCTGTTTATACACCTGTTGGAACTAACATTAACAAGAAACCTTTTTTATGTTTAATGGCCAATACTATTTACAAACATCTGGTTGTGCCATGGGTTCTCCCAGTGGCACCCTCTTACGCTAATGCGTACATGTACGCTTTGGAAAGAACCCTTTTTCTTGAGAACTCAGATTGCCATGGCCGCCTGTTTGTCTACACACGTTACATAGACGATTTGCTGATATTGTGGAAAGGATCTCCAGAGAGCTTCCAAGAGGCCATGATATCCATTAACTCTCTTAATCCATACATCAAGTTCACATTTTCCAGCCACCCCTCTGAGACCCACTACTTGGATGTCAAGATTGTTAAAAGAAATGGGAAGCTACACACTATGATGTATGAAAAACCTACCGACCGGAACACCTTGCTTTTGGCCACTGGTGACCATCCAAAGTCAGCAAAAGAGGATTGCCTTTCTCCCAGATGCTGCGTGTGTGCAGGATAAATAGTGATGCCACCACCCGGGAACAACAATTGGACACCATGACACAGAAGTTTCTGGCACGGAGTTACCCTAGGAAGGCTTTAATGGAAGCTAGGAGGAAAGCATCTGGGATACCCCGTCAGATGTTGCTGACTCCTCAAGTCAAGAAGAACAAAACAGACGTCCTTCCGTGGGTTAGTCATTATTCTAATGTCAAACCGTGCAGTTCGGGCTTTGTGGCCCATCATTAAGTCTGACAAAAGTCTTGCGGGCTTAAACAATATGCGCCCCATGCCTTGTCACAAAAGAGGGCGTAATCTTAGGGACTGGTTAGTTAAAACTGACATCACGTCAGTAAAACTTATGAAAACAAATTTCCTTACTAAAGCTCCTGGCTGCTACAAATGTCTGGGTTGTTCCACATGTAGACACATGGACACCGGAGACCACTTCTTCCATCCTTATACCGGGAAGAAATACAGAATTAAACACGTGGTCACGTGCACCACGCAATATGTGGTATATCTATTGAGGTGCCCGTGCAGTCTCATCTATGTGGGCAAAACCCAAAGAACTTTTATGGAGAGACTGAATTTACATCGGTCTGCAATCCGCATTGGCCTTACAGCTGGATCCTCGGAACAACCTGTGGCCAAACATTTTATCAATGCTAGACACCAACTCTCCCATGTACGATGTAAAACCATTGACTGGATCCCTCCTCCATATAGAGGGGGAGATCAAGCCAGGATGCTCCTTCAACGGGAGGCGAGATGGATTTTTTCACTTGACTGTGTAGCCCCTAAGGGCTTGAATGAGCAATTACCCTTACACTGTTTTCTTTAGTACGGGTTTGGGAGTCAGTCTTTCTGGGTTACCTGCAATGTGTTATTACCTAGTATGCCTGTAATAGCCTGTAGCCAGGGCTTATGCGGTTATTTATTGTTTATGTGCCTTAGTGTTGCTTTCACTGTGACTACGGTCTGTCTCATGTTTTTAACAGGGTTTCACTTCCCCCAGCGAGTGGCCAGACCTCTGTCAGGACACTCGGGGTTTGCCTAGCAACGGAGACGCCTGAACTCCGGGGCTGATTGGCATGCTAGCCGTCTAGCAAGCCAAAGCCCTCTGGCTGACTGACGTCATCCGCTCTGCGACGGCTCCACCGGTCAGCGTCCGTACGAGTGTCGGGTCCCGGCGGTGGGTAAGTGATTGGTTCACGATTTTATTGCACTATCTATATATTATTGTGTTTTACGGTACTTGGTGGTTTGTTGTCTTGTCACATTTTCCCTGATGATAGGGACAGCTGGTCCCTGAAACGTTTGATTTTATGGACATGTGTTGCCTATAATTAAGTTTTTGGTTTTTATCTCGTGAAGTCCTGGAGTGCCACCAATTTTCCTCTGGCTGGCTATCCTGCAAGGTTGTGCACACAGGCAAGCTTTTACTAAGAGTGGTGAGTACCATATACAGAGACTAAATATATATATATATATATATATATATATATATATATATATATATATATATAAACAAACAAGAATCCCCAGCACTCATGCTATTAG
>JABWIB010001223.1:15993-28155 GCA_016617825.1 Platyplectrum ornatum
CCTATCTGCTACAGACACCTCAACTGCCACTTTGACCTATCTGCTACAGACACCTCAACTGCCACTTTGACCTATCTGCTACAGATAACTCAACTGCCACTCTGCCCTATCTGCACCCAGACACCTCAACTGCCACTCTGCCCTATCTGCACCCAGACACCTCAACTGCCACTCTGCCCTATCTGCTACAGACACCACAACTGCCACTCTGCCATATCTGTTACAGACACCTCGGTTGCCTACATTTAGTTTCTCCTTTCCGGAAAAAAAACAAGTATTACATGGGGAGGTACGCTGGATGTAATTCGTGTAAACCCCTTACATAGTCCTGTATGCTAACTTTATTTGTGCTTCTATTTGAGATATATGAAGGGTTCTTGGATTTATTACATATACACGCATATAAATATATTCATTTTCCAGCCACTCTAACGAGCAATTCACGGCAATATACTGGCTCTATCAGTACCATGGTGTTATGTATCGTATAGGGTAACTGTAATCTAATGATACAGAAATGCTGACAATACCCGGAGAGCAGGAGCATCACCTGACCATGATGACGAGTCAGCTGACTGGCCAGGGTCACATGATTTCGCAGAAGGCCTTACTCTGCAGTTGGTGGATGCCGGGTGTGGGCGTGGCTTGGGGTCAGCGAGTCGGAAGTCTGTATGATCCTGAGTCTATCCAGCTGACACCTCCGCTCAGTCTCACTCTGCCGANTGCACCCAGCAGCCACCACACTCACTCTGCCGAGTACACCCAGCAGCCTGACACCATGTCTGTCCTCCCGCCTCTCTTCCAGCACATTGACGATAACCAGGACCTGTATGTGCAGGTAATGCAGAGCAATGTCATATTAATAGAATGATATATATATATATATATATATATATATATATATATATATATATATATATATATATATATATATATAATCCATTGCTGTGATGCAAACCTATGAAGGACATGTATTTAGTTGTCAGTGTTCTGCTCTATACAGATCTATAGACTTTGCAGAACATGCATCTGCACTGTGTTTGCTGGTGGGTTAAACTACCTTTAAAATAACTTCTGGACTGCATCCAGACATGTCCAGTATACTTTGCATGTGGAACTCCTCAGCAGCAGTATGCCTGGTATGTAACTGCCATGTGTGTCTGATGCTTGCAGGGAGTACTTATGCATGCAGAAATATGAATAGTTCGAGTTAAAATATAATTTAGGGTATTTAAAGATATATGGGACGATCTGGTATAAAATATATTTCTTATTGTTTCCATTTTCTGGTGTGTTTGCAGAGACTGAAGGAATGGGTCGCCATCCAAAGTGTATCGGCCTGGCCAGAGAAGAGAGGAGAGATCAAAAAGATGATGGAAGTGGCTGCAAAGGAGATTGAGCGTTTGGGTGGCTGTGCGGAGCTGGTGGACATCGGAAAACAACAGGTGCTTTTAGTGTATTTGATACCTCTGTCCATCTAAAGAAAACATTGTACATGGCATATTGTGACAATGTGGTTCTGTTTCTAGCTCCCTGATGGCTCAGAAATTCCTCTTCCTCCGATTATTTTGGGAAATTTGGGCTCAGATCCCGGTAAAAAGACGGTTTGTGTTTATGGCCATCTGGATGTCCAGCCGGCAGCCCTGGAGGATGGGTGGGACAGTGAGCCATTTGTCCTGGAAGAACGAGATGGTGGGTGCGAGATTCCAAATAGTTTATTAAATGTTTTTTTTATATAGCCGAATATATAGTTATATTTGGATTAACAGTACATTGTGTGTAATCACAAAACCCCTACTATAACCCACATCTTACCCTTTATATACTCAATATATACATTACATACCATGCCATTCAAGTTGACACACTATATAAAGTACATATTGTGTGTATTAAGGTTTTGAGAATATTCTATAATATGTATGGAGAATATTAGGGTTCTGGGAATGTTATACTATATATATATATAATGTATATAGTATGTCCTTCCTAAAGTCTAATGCGACACATTCATTATGTGCCATCTCAGGCCCCTAATTTACTTTACATAGTATGCCCCATTTATATATGTAATACATGAAAACTATATTAGAAGTCTGGAGGTGGCACATATACTAATATGAGAGGCTGTAGAAACCCTATAAGCACAATAATGTTTGCCATCTTGTTAATACAACCCACGTGTATCACATGTGGACACAGCACATTGACCTTACTTGAATTGCCAGGAAACGTACTGTATATCAGTGGCGTCATGTGACTCATTCAAACATGGCAACCCATAGGCTGGGATTTAAATAATGAAACAGCATGCTCCATATTGCCTTTATTTTGCATTAGCTTCCAAATAATTTTTGTGTTTCAGGAGGTATAATTATAATTGATGTGTATGTGCTCTGGAGAATACAGTCTTATGTCACATACACTGATTAACCCTTACATATACAGTGATTATTAGATCTGAATTAAATGTTCCTGTTTTACTAACTCTGTCTGTGTGCTAAGGCTGAAAAGCATTTGGGATTACCATGGTGCCTGTTCACTGAGTCTACTGATTACTTTTAATCTTAATTAAACTTTTCATTATTACTTTGTCCCATAATAACATAGTGGATCACAATGAATATGCATGAGAATATAAAGGGAAGCTTGACAAGTCTGTCTGTTTGTCATTAATACTTTTTAATTGAGCCATGGCACAGTTAATTAATGACGGGTGCAAACCACGGCTCTCTGGCAGGTGGAATAACTAGAATAGCAGGTAGAAGTTATTAGTGTTGCATAAATGCAGTCATTCAAGCTGGTTATGAGAAATGAAGCTATTTGTGATAGAGAAACTTTATTTTTCTTCTGGCTATATCCAAAAAATCCTTACCATGAACAACTACAGTATGATATGGGTGAAGACAAGCCACTGCCCTCATTCTTAGTGTCTAAGTAAAATGCATAAAAGGATGGCACTTACTGTACACAAATCCTTCACACCTTGTGCACTTGCTGCATGCAAATGTCCTCCATGATTGTATGTGTCATTGGACAACCTGTTCCAACACATTTTCTGGGTGGGACCATTCTTAAATACACCTCAAAACTGCTCCTTTCTGTGTATATTTTAATATCTATATCTATATATAATATATATCTCCATTTAGCACCAGTCATCAACTTAATATGAAAGCACAGCACTTATTTTTGCTTTTTCATGTATGATGTGGCTGAAAGGGTAAAGGTTCCTCAGAGCTTTAATCTTATTAAACACTGCAAAATTATCTTGTAACTCCTGTTTTCTCTTGTCATTCTTCTGTTCCTTTCTATTGCATTCCACTATTTACAGCTCAGCTATTTGCTAGCTATATAAACTGCACTTTGATATTTGTACATGACCAATGGACTATTGAGAACCAAATCATTATATCTTAAGATCCTAGCTAGTAGCTGATTGTTTAGCTTATATATTAACCTTTTAAAAGTCTATATTGATAATAGGTCTTGTGTTATAAGCTCTAAGGAGATGATTATTACTACCTTCAGATCACACCTTCAATGATTCTCTCAATGAATAATGAACTTCAAAGTGGCCAAGTAGTGGATATTTTATAATGCCAACATTTAAAAATGGGCTTTAATTAAAAAATATAAGCTAGGTTAACAGGTTTCCTCTGTGAATAGCCGTTACTTAACATGCATATTGCATACATGTACTAAAATTAAGTGGATGCAAAAATAAAATGGAAACACATACACACAATAGTACTAACAATACACATCTGCAACAAATATAAGGTCATGCATCATTTTACATGTACAAATTATGTGACACACTTCACATTTGCCAAGGTAAATAAAATCTGCACTTCATGTTGAAACGTGAAGCTGTTGGCCTAGCAGTTTTCACTTATGAAATGGCTTTTAGCTAATTAGTTGATCTGTACCTCTGGTGTGCTGACATTTCAAATCTTGTATCTCCCAGATAAAGGCTTAACTAGTGTGTTATACTGTTATTACTTCTGTAGATAAAGCCTGAATTTTAGTGACTGCATTATCTTAATCATTGACCTGTTTTGTCTAGGTAAACTGTTCGGCAGGGGCTCGTCTGATGACAAAGGTCCTGTGCTCGCCTGGCTTAATTGCATCGAAGCATATCAGCAAATTAAGCAGGTAACCTTGTTGTACATTCGGTTGTTCAACTTTGCAGGGCTTAAATATATTTTTGAAAAGTGTTTAACCACAGACCATTCTGTTATAAAAAGAAATAGTTAATAGTCAATGTGGTCAGATACGTCTTTGAGCTGTGGCCCTTGTTGTTACTAGTGTGGTTCTAAAGCACAAATCAGAATTTATTAGCCAAGATGGGTTACAAAGGTCTGTGCGTAATAACACTGTTATACATTAGAGATTAAAGCTATCATCTCTCCAAGCAGGAAGTTTTAAGATAAGTGGATACATTTTCACTAGTCTTTATATCGATGCCACACAATTCTGCTAGGATAGATAATTAGCTGGATTATCGACCGTAGAAGCTAGAGAAAAAATAAAAAGATAAAAAAAAACAAAAAACCTCTGGACTGTAGTGTGGACACAAATGGAGACTAAAACTGGCCACGCACTAGAAAGATTATCTATACTTCATGATTTACTAGATAATTTTAACAATTTTTCCCTTGCCAGACTTTTCATTATTGGTAGTGGACTTTCCCCACACAATTTGCACAAATATTGTTCAAGGGGAAAAAAAACAACAAAACGGCAAGCACACAATTTGTCTGCTGTTTTATTGTCTGTGGAAGTGAAGTGAATTACACAAATACTAGTAAAATCATTAAGGATTATCTTAAATGCACACACACACACACACACACACACACACACACACACACACACACACACACACCAATATTGGATGCCTCAAAAGGTAATCATTTCTGCAGCCCAAAAGATAAAATTATTGTCTGTTGGCCTCTCTGAAAAGATTGGCACCACACACTAGAAAGATGTTTCATCCAATTTCCTATAATTGGAAAAATAGAACAATAACCTTTCTAGTGTGTGGCCAGCTTTCGGCCAATAACAACCAATCAGATTCAAGCTCACATTCTCCATTATGTAAAATGAAACTGAGAGCTTGAATCTGATTGGTTGCTATATGCAACATCCCCACTGCGTAGTAAATTTAAGCCTAAGACTGTGCTGCACAACCTTTAACAGGTTGCATGAAAAGCAATGAATGATTCTGCAAAATATTGTTAGCTTATTCTTATAATTGTTTGGAGAGCCAAACAAAATTATTTCAGGGATGTTTATTGCCTTTTTAGAATCCTGTCATTTCCACACATTAGAGCTATAATTTGTCTGATCACTCTATAATTGGAAGACCAGATTCATAATCACTCTAGTATATAGATAGCTTAAGATTTAAACTACTTTAAAGCAAATATAAATGTTAATGGCCACCCCAGTAACTTGTCAAATGATGTTTCCTCACTAGGAATATCTATCTTTGTAATTATGTTTACATGGTCTGTTTACTATAAACTTGGGCTACCACCAGGACTGTCTTTGTAAATGTGTGACTGTACCCTTATGCAGGGAAGGTACACATTGATGTTCTTTATATAAGCAGATGTCTCAGTTAGCTGCAACACTGCAGTCTAGTTTACTAAAGATCGTAATTAATGCCTTAACATTTTACCCATAAGCCTTTGTTGCAATGGTATTCTGCAATTACATACTTTTCCACAAGGTGGCACTATGAGAACTATGGGATTTGTTGCTCAAATTGGGCGGTCGGACTGTTTCAAAGGATCCTGCAGCATCATTTGATAGCACACATGTGTAAGATTTTGGAGCAATCAGACGATTAATGTATTGGAATGATATTAATGATAACCCTCCACTGTGTACAATGCTTTAGACTTCTTCTATGACTGTCATAGTAGCATATATGAATAGCTGACTATATTCTCAGGCACCGGTAATTTAGTGCGATTTGGGTATACATTTCATTTTTTCCCACTGAAGCTCTGGATAATATATGAATGTCTCTGTACGTTCAAAATTTAATGTATGATGATATTAAATCTGGCTATTAGACTGCATAGCACAAAGTCTATAATAAGGACCTTTGCTTAATTTATACTTTTTTATGCCTGTATATAGTATTACTTAGCAAAGAGTAGACAGTCTAGATTCTATTATAGTTGTTATAATTCTAGGCAAAGTAAGATCTACCCTTAGGAAATTATTGGTTTATGTCTTAGTTATTAGACACGCATTAGGCTTCATACTGTGGTGTTTATAGAGGCATATATAAATATTAAGTGTGTTTACTTGCCGCAGGGAAATCATACCCTTCTTATAAACACCAAAACTCTGTCTGGTTGGCCGATATAACACACAGCTTTAGGGTTGAAATACTACAGGAGGCTGTAAAGTATTAAACTGCGTTTAACGTGCAAGGCTTTAGTTAATTATAATATGTTGACCTAATGGCATGTACTGTTTCTTTTTTTCCAAGGAACTTCCAGTCAACCTGAAGTTCTGCTTTGAAGGAATGGAGGAATCTGGATCTGAAGGCTTAGATGATTTGATTTTTGCCAAAAAAGACACCTTTTTCAAGGATGTGGACTACGTGTGCATTTCTGACAACTACTGGCTTGGGAAAAACAAGCCATGCATCACATATGGTCTGCGTGGAATCTGCTATTTTTTCATTGAGGTAAAGCTTAGAAAGTGTTGCTGTAATATAAAGACCTGGGAAGGCATGTATCCCCGCTGAAATCTATGTACGTTTGTAATCTTCAATATAATAACAAGCTACTTAAAATCTGTATTCTAAAGCTGGCTATACACTATAAGATAAATTGTTACAATCAAGAATTTTCAAGAGTGGGTAAAACCATGTTGAATTGCAGGGGAGGTAAAATGAATGTCAGTGTTTGCATGCAGGGAGAATACTTTATATTTTGCATGTTGCACACAGATACTGACCAGCGTTACTGTTACACTGTTATTACACTTGGGCTGGAAACATCATCTCTCAACTCTTATACTNTTTCCAGAAATTAATCGTGAAAGTGAACGATGAAGCAAACGATCCCACAACAAGAGATTGTAATAAAGATGTGGCCATACACTATGCTTAAATCGTTAGCGATGTTAGTGAACGAAGACTCCGCCCATCGAGGTTTCGTCACAGAACGATCGTTAGCTGTAATCGTGGAGCGTTAAATCAATCCAAACGACCGTCGTTTATGGCCATACACTGAACGATTTCAGTGCATAACATACGATAAATATTATGCACACCTAAAGATTTCTCTTGCACTTAAATCGTGATTTCAAACGATTCTGGCAACGTTCCAAGAAAAATCATGACCATACACTAGAACGATTTGTNGTNCGATTTCTCGATTTTAGCGCAATCGAACGATTTATCGTCCAGTGTATGGCCAGCTTAACACTGGTCAGTATCTGTGTGCAACATGCAAATATGAAGTATTCTCCCTGCATGAAAACACTGACATCTATTTTAACTCCCCTGCAATTCCACATGGTTTTACCCACTCTTGAAAAATCTTTCAATTGGAACAATTTATCTTATAGTGTATGCCCAGTTTGACTTTTACTTTTTAATACTTTGTTGCACATCCTTGGCAGCCCATTGCAGCCTGAGGTCTGGAACGCATAGACATAACAAGTATGTTAGCAGTCATCTCATTAAAATACAATAGAACCAGTTCCATTGGCAGCCATACATGCCTACTGACATGCCACTACCACCACCATGTTTCATTGATAAGGTGGTATGTTTTGAATGAGCAGTTCCTTTCCTTCTCCATACTCTTTTCCTTGCAGTGGGATTGAAAAGTGGGGCTGTTGTCCACAGCAACCAATCAGATTCGAGTTCACTTTCTCCAGTGTGTGAAATAAAACAGAGAGCTTGAATGTGATTGGTTGCTATGGGCAACTTCCCCACTTTCCAATTTCACTGCAATCTCACTGCTTAGTAAATATACTCCTGAGAGTCCAAATGCAAATGTCATACCTAGAATCAATTCCAGACTTTTTACCTGTTGATGATAACGAGGGAATAGCCCACCCCCTCCCATGTCCATGAAATAGCTTTCCAGTCGATCGTCCCATTACTTTTGGTCTCTTAAAAAGTGGGAGTCACATAGAAACCGCTTTCATTTCCTACACCTTTTCATCTGATTTGTACAGTATGTAAATACTCTCAAATTATAGCTGAAACTGCAGTTAAAGCTCATCTTGATTGTCTCATTTCAAATCCATTGTGGTGGTGTATAGATATGAGAATTGTGCTGATGTCCCAATATTTATGGACCTGACTGTATGTCTGCAGCTGCATAAAACAGGATGTTTAACAGGAAAGCTTCCACCGCAAAAGTGGGTTATGCTTCTTCAGCTTTTCTATGTGATAAAAAAGGAAGCACTTGATTTAGTTAGTGATTATGTATGGCAGTATAGTTAACAAATAGTAGTTTTCTAAGGATTTCATCCAACTAACTGAAATGGCTGCAAGACATAAGCGGACATGTCCAGAATACAGCTATGGCCCTAAGCTTATGTCACATTGCAGGATAATGTTTGTAGCATACCTCCATACATGTATTTACCATAATCTCACAAATAATGTACAGTTACTTCATCTTCTTTTGTAGGTTGAATGTGCTAGCAAAGATCTCCACTCTGGTGTGTATGGAGGTTCTGTTCATGAAGCAATGACTGATCTCATTTTACTGATGGGTAAGCATGAGATACAAGTCCTCTGTAATGTAACATTAACATTTACTGTATCAACAGGTACTTTTCTCGTAGAAGTCAGATCAGAATATCAGTAAATATCCATTTGTTACAATGGAGGGTGCCGACAAAAGTTTGTATATGTATTGCAAGTATTAAGTAAACAGAGTAACAGCCTTTTGTAGTGTGTGTGTATATGTATCTCTATCCTTAACACTCCACTGGAAAGAAGCATTATAAAGGTGTTATGATGCACAATGGGATTGTTTCATGGAGATATAATCCTCAACGAAAAGAATTAGATGTGAAAAAGAAATACCCTCCTAGTATGTTATTAACAAATGTTACTGACAAATGTACATCTTGTTATGTTTCATACTGAATTACTTTTTCTTTCTTTCCTCAGGGAGTTTAGTTGACAAAAAAGGGAAAATCCTTATTCCAGGAATAAATGAGGCTGTGGCCCCAGTTGAAAATAAAGAGAAAGCTATTTATGATGCAATTGACTTTGATCTTGAGGACTTTGCCAATGATATTGGTGCTAGTAGACTTCTGCATGACACAAAGGTACTGCGCTGTTTGGTATTATGCACGTTAAACAATGCTCTGTTTTCCCCAGCATAAGGAGTGGTGCTTGTAGCCTGCTAATTATTTGTGTCTGCTTTACAGGATAAGATATTAATGAATAGGTGGAGATTCCCATCTCTCTCTCTTCATGGCATTGAGGGAGCTTTCTCTGCCGGCGGAGCCAAAACGGTTATCCCCAGAAAGGTCATAGGCAAATTCTCCATAAGACTAGTGCCAGATATGGATCCTAAAGAAGTGCAGAAACAGGTGACAAATGTTTTTTTTTTTTTTTACTGCCATGGCAATAGGGCCCCAAACAATACATTTTTCAGTCCTCTGATGAAAGATAACAATGAGTTGATCTGTGTGTATGTATGCATATGACAAATTGTATGGCAATTCATAAATGTCCAACTAAAAACAATATACTTTTAATAATTAGGGATACAGTGTTACATGCATTGTCCGTAGCCCACCTAGGCTCAAATATTGTCTCAATCACAGAATAGTCCGTTTCAGCATTTTTCTATTTCCTAGTATTCGAAATAGGTTATTAAAGCCTGTTGTGCAATATGTTCTTTACCAGGAAAATGCTTATGTCTTTGGCTACCTATAGATTGGTGCTTAGTTAGGTGGTACATAATAAGTTCCTTTTAGCAAAGCATACAGCTTATTCAGTTAACTTTTTTATTTTTGTAATATTTGTTTCTTTACATTGAAGGTGGAAGATTACTTGACCAAACAGTTTAAATCATTAGACAGTCCTAATAACTTTAAAGTGACAATGGGTCATGGAGGAAAGCCTTGGGTGGCAGATTTCAACCATCCTCACTACCTTGCTGGAAGGAAAGCCATGAAAACTGGTAGGAAAATCAATGTTTTATTTTTCTTGAATTTGTCGCTAGGAGCACCAACATCTTAGGAACACTTTAATAGTGTTATATCCAGGGTGCGTTTCATGCTAAAAGACCACAGGAACGCAGGAAACACATTGTAGCACTGTTGCACTCCCTTTTCTGACAAATTTCATATTTGTCGACTTTACTGACTACTCTGCTCTGCTATGTCCTTCCAAAGACAGATTACCTGGATCCTCATCTATATGTGTTAGAATGCAATGCATGGTTGTAGTAGTGGTATCTCATTCTAAAGGCCATGTGCTTTTTTTATTTTGTTTTTTTGTTTGTCATTGTCCAATAATTAATATAATACCCCATTTAGAATACAAGCAAAAAGAGAGATTGCAGGGAGATATGTTTCCCATAGCAACCAATCAGAAACATCAACACTTTTCAATCTCCCTGCTTACTACATTTAGTCCTTGGTCTTTTATAGCTAAAAAGAAGACATTTTTGATAAAAGCTGGGTCCGATGCTTTCTGTGCTCAGCGTTGACCCAGGAATCCCAATGTCCAATATTTTATGAATACTTTATTTCCAAATAAAGCCTATATAAATGTGTTCAGCATTCATTTTCTGGAAGAAAAACAGTGTTCTTTGTATTTTCAAAAATCTCCTCTGGTGCACATTTCATGTGCAGCATGTGACCTCTCATCGTTATGACTGCATATATGATTTCCTCTCTTTGCAGTTTTTAATGTTGAACCTGACTTAACCAGAGAGGGCGGAAGCATTCCCGTGACTCTTACTTTCCAGGAAGCCACCGGCAAGAATGTCATGCTGCTGCCTGTTGGCGCTTCAGATGATGGGGCACACTCACAAAATGAAAAACTTAACAGGTAATAATTGTTCACACACAGGCATGTGGAAAGAATTGAGACGGCTAGCAGTGAATGTGAAACCCAGTTATATATGTCTCACTTAAAGTTTTCCTAATATAAGGGATAAACCTTTTCCAGTCTGTTACTGAATGACTGGTCTTCTTAGTGCTTGATATGTTCAATTACTTATTTCAGTTTATTTGAATGGGCCAGTCTGAAGTCTCTGGTTTTCCTATGTTTAAAATTCATTTAACAGGCCTTAAAAGAAATGTTCAATCCATATTAGATTTAAATGAACTATATATTTCACACAAACAAACACTTCTTTTTATTTATTCTTTTTTTAGGTTCAATTACATTCAGGGCATCAAGCTGCTGGGAGCATATCTGTACGAAGTGTCTAAGCTGGATTAATCGCTCATTTCAACCATCTCTTTCCAGAATAAAAAAAAAAAATATTTAAAAAAAAAACAAAAAAAAAGGAAATATAAATGTAACAGCACAAGTCAGACTAGAAACTTCCATTTTTGTATATGCTCAGTTTTTACTCTTCTTAGTAAAGACGACTGTTAAAATGGTCTAGGTTTTTATTTATTCACCTATACATTTTACTGTTATGTTACACACTGCTATATTTGAGGAGTCTGCCTGTCTGTTGCAGGACATTAGCCATAGCTACCGGGGAGTAGTGGTGGCATGTGAAAGGCACAATTGCTGTATATCAAATCCACAATTGCTGTATATCATCATCTCCGCATTCTCATCATCTTCACCATTCTCTTTATTCTCTTCAGAAGAAACAATGGGGCTAATCCAGAGTTTAGGAGTTAAGCTGGGTTTCCACTAGAACAATGTCGTTCTTGTGGAGATTGGAACCGATTAAATGGGGCAATTTTGTTTTAGTGGTGGCCATTAAAAAAAAAAACAAACAAAATCCTGTAAAAGCTGCCGTGGAGGACGTTCTGTATGCAGTTGTACATAACATACATAACGTCACGCATACATAATGTTCTTTCCGGTTGGACAGGAAGTGCCGGGGAAGCCACAGCTGCACAAAGGTAAGTATGGCTTTATTTTTTTTTTTTCTATTTTTTACAGGTTTCTTTTCTTTA
>JABWIB010001223.1:37259-50131 GCA_016617825.1 Platyplectrum ornatum
GCTAGTCAGGATTGACTAGCCAATCGCGGCTTTTGCCGGGGGCGGGACCAATAATTTTGGTCCCCCCCGGCATCCTTATGATGGCAGCTGTCAGTGACAGCTGCCATCGCGATCCTGTCCCCCCGCGATGTCGCGGGGGAGACAGTTAAACCAGCGCCGTACATGTACGGCGCTGGGCATTAAGGACCTTCCCGCTGCGCCGTACATGTACGGCGCAGGGCGGGAAGGGGTTAATAGTGTTTAACATGTAATAAAGCTAACATTCCTATGTAAAGCTAACGTGCCTTACCATCATTTGGACACATTTTAGATTTAGAGACATCACACATAATGTTGAAGTCCCTTTTCCGGCTATCCCTCAGTCTCTCCCACTCAGGGGCGTAGCTACAAAAGGCTGGGCCCCATAGCAAACCTTTCAACAGGGCCCCCCTTTTCAAAAAAAAAAAATTTAATTATATATATAAAATGGAGGTCCAAACTGCTATAGAATATATACAAACATATATGTTTGTATATATTTTATAGCAGTTTGGAGACCACATTATATATATACGTATACAAACATACGTCCTCAAACTGCAGTAAATAAGNAACACAACAATCTGGCTGTGGGTCCATTTAAGGGATCCTGTTCCCAGAAGCTCTGGACCTCTGACTGTTGGGGAGGCTGCGTAATCCGGCAATGGGGCCAGCGGGCCCCCTAGGGCTGCAGGCCCCATAGCTGCCGCAATGGCTGCTATAGTGGTAGTTACGCCCATGCTCCCACTACTAGACTACTGGACCAGATATTTAGGCACTAAATGACTTAAGCTGGCCATAGACTATACGATAAATCGTTCCAATCAAACAATTTTTCAAACAGCTTTCAATTTTCTGGGAAAGGTCGTTCAGTGTATGGGAACGATATTTTCAAACTATTGGCCAATATCGTTCAAAAATTGTCCTCAAGCGATTTTTTTTATCTTTTGGTCTGCACAAACTTAAATAGTTTTTTAGGGAAAAAAATCGTTCAGGGTATGGGCACTTGCAATAATGGCCCACTTTATAAGCATAAACCAAACGATTAAAAAAAAAAACCCATTGGAAGTACTAATTTGTATTTTTCTCTTTTTTACATACAATTATTATATAGTGTATGGTGGCTTCCAATTCCTTTAAAAAAAAATTCTATACAATTGTGAGATTTATCTTATAGTGAATGGCCCGCTTTACTCAAGAGTGGGCAAAACCAGGTTGAATTGCAGGGGAGTTCAATTTCAATAGTTGCAAACGGTATTGATGATGTTTCCTAGCAAAACAAAGCATTCTCCCGCATGCAAACAATAACATTCATTTTACCTCCCCTGCAATTCAACATGGTTTTGCCCATCTTGAGTTAAGCTGGGCATACATTATAAGATAAATTGTTCCAATCGTAAACCATGTTCAATTGCAGAAGAGGTAAAATGAATGTCAGTGTTTGCATGCAGGGAGAATACTTTATTGTTGCATGTTGCACACAGATACTGACCAGTGTTACTGTTACACTGTTATTAGACTTGGGCTGGAAACATCATCTCTCACCTGTAATACTGATTGTTATTAATTACATTTACCTCTCCTGCAATTCAATTTTTCCACTCTTGAAAAATCTTTTGATTGGAACAATTTATCTTATAGTGTATGCCCAGCTTTAAGAACTGAATCTGGTCTATTGACCTTAAACCACAGAACATGCAATGTGTTGCAGATCTTTCAGCTTTCACTGTTGACCTCTACAGGTAAAGACTTATGTTAATATATTTTGTGATGAACATAAAAACCCCCATAATATTTTGTGATAAATGTCCTGCACACTGATGACATTTCTTACCTAATCTGCATTTCTCCACTTCTCCATTTTCATAAATCTATTTTTATTTTGTCTTTTAGGAGTTGGATGGTTTAGTTGTGTACAGTCGCTGGTATTTTATGCCCTGGAGGTACTGGAGAAATCTGACACTGACTCCTTTCAGGAACATGGCCATTAGAAAGGACAAGAAAATGATGCAACTCTCTCTCCCACGTTGCCCTGTCCTCATGGTAAGGATCCACAGTCTTTCTCGTCAATGTATACATAGAATTAGTCATCTATTAATCTATCTGTCTATCATTTCTAGCTCTGATATAAGTAATTACTATGTATTTATTTCTGTTGTATATGTTTGGTGCTGTAAATTTGCTTAACACCTAGGGAGCAATACATTTAGAAAAAACTCATTATTGAGCTGATTTATTTGTTTTTACCTTATGTCATACATGTAACTACATTATTAGAAATATGTGACAGATGAGGACATTTTAATAAAATGTTTTGTTTATGGTGAAATATAAATACATTTAAATACATGTGTTACTGTACTTAGTATTGGCTTATACTGTACTAGATTAAATGAAGCTATAATGGTCGCTGACACGTAAGGTATCCTGTCTGGCCATTTATAACTGGCTACATATGGCTGCAGTGCATTAAGCTCTCTAGCATTGTCCATGAATGCCTAGCAACAAGTGGAGGCATGCAGCACTGTGACAAATATGACTGGTATTAAATGACCAGTTCAGCAAGCTGCTATATACTCCTGTGCCTTCCTGCATGATGAGATATATATATCTCATATATCTGTACAGCACAAACAAAGATTCCAGAAATATCTTAAATATTATTATTATTGGTAATCGAAGAATAGGAAGACGATGATGATAGTCACCTCTCCGGCAATGGCTGCAATGAGTATAGCATATATTCCGCACAGTAGAACACTATACTATACTATTAGGAATTCGGATTGATCAGGTTATCGTGCCATGGCATTTAACTGCCGTTTAATCACAGTTTTTTTAAAATGAGTTTGGCCACACACTAGATGATTTTTACCCCAATTCTTGTGTGTGACCAGCTTTAGACAGTTTAAGATTGAGTGAGATAAATTCAGAAACCTTTAAGTTTTACACAATAGCAAAAACCTTGGAAGCGGCTGTAACAGATGCTAATTTATCTGATCTGCTGACTGCCAAGACCTATTTGTTTTCTGCTGGACAGAGGAAGCAAGTAATGATCTAATCTACTATCATTGATTGATAGGGGCTAAAAAATAATGGATGTCGGGGTATCTACTTTTATTGTACTGGCCCTAAGTGGAGTACCAGGCAAATACCTAAGTGGACCACTTTCTTCACATATCGGCTTTGAACAGCTTTTGCGCAGCTCTGAATCAGGTCCTGTAATACCAGATATTCCAGTTCAAATGGCAATAATGTGATAACAGCTGCAGGTGACAGTCATTATGGGATCACTACCCACCTCGGGGAAGGGTCATTTGAATTCCAAACATATTTCACTGTCCTATGCTTCTACAAAGAAATTATTAGAATCCCATTATTCGTTACTTAAAACTGTATATTGCCATTCTTATTAAAGACATCACTTTATAATTGTGACATTATGGGCTACAGAATAAGTCTAAACACGACTATGACAGCACACTCCATTGCTGAATGATTGATAATTAAACAGAACTGGAAGTCACGAATGTTTGGCATATGTCATGCTTCTCTTTAGCCATAAATCAGTTGATACCTATTTATTATTTGTTAAGCTGGCCATACACTATAAGATAAATTGTTCCAATCGTAAGATTTTTCAAGAGTGGGTAAAACCATGTAGAATTGCAGGGGGAGGTAAAATGAATGTCAGTGTTTGCATGCAGGGAGAATACTTTATATTTGCATTTTGCACACAGATACTGACAGTGTTACTGTTACACTGTTATTAGACTTGGGCTGTAATACTGATTGCAATAAATTCAATTTACCTCCCCTGCAATTCAACATGGTTTTACCCACTCTTGAAAAATCTTACGATTGGGACAATTTATCTTATAGTGTATGGCCAGCTTTATATTTATAACATTTAAACAACGTGCATGCTCGAACATATCTTCACAGGTTTTCTGTGTATTTAAAACTTAGGTTCTGAGTAGAAGCTTCAAACTGTAAAATGTTTGTGATTAACTAAAAAACACAATAACAGTATTGTATTTAGATTTTATAGCGTGTGACTTTGTGCAAATTATCATGAGTGTTATGAATTGTGACTTTCTGCATTCGCTTATTATGAACCTAAATAGATATTGTATGTAGTTAAGGGCAATAAAATTGAGTATTTTGGACACCTTACCAAGGAGGGGGAAAGAACCTGTTAGACCAAGAATTGAAGACTTGTCAGTCAGCTCTGACATCATGACTCCTCTCTCCTGAGTGTAGATAAAAAGGCGGGGAGCTACCATGTGAGTTAGGGAAGTCAAATTTGAATTCCTGGTGCAGCCTGTATCAGCGCTAGCTTGGTAAGAAATCATTGTACTTGACTGTGTTTTATGATCATATTTGACTGTTGCTGTATTATTGTGATGCTACCTTGATTATGTTATGTGACTAATGCTACACTTGCAGTTATGTCTTTGTTAGCTAGAGTTTCCCTCAGTAAAAATCTATGTACGCTGGATTACAACATGTGCTTGGACATTTCTTTCTTTGAGAAGAGGAAAAACTGTTTATCATAATAATATTATTTGCATTATTAATAAATATGGTTTTATACAAGGTATAGAGATAGGAGAGACTCTGAAGCATTTACATGGCTGTCTTAGAAGATCTAGAGGTCCGGGATTCTCAGAACAAGTTAATGTTTAGCCTAGCGATTAGGATCAGCCATAAATTCACATCACATTAGGTTTCTTCAGCTGAATTCTTGCTACCACTTACAGAAACAAGACACAAAGTAGAAGCTGGTAAGATTTTAGTGTAGATATATATAGAATTTTTCCTTGCATTATCCATTTCAATTAGAAGATTCTTTAACCCCTTAATGATGCGGCCTATTTGGCCCCTAATGACCAAGCCTTATTTTCCAAATCTGACGTGTCACTTTATGTGGTACTTTTTAATGCTTTTACTTATCAAACTGATTCTGAGATTGTTTTTTTCGTGACACATTGTACTTTAAGTTAGTGGTAAATCTTGGTTGATACAGTTTGTATATTTTTGTGAAAAATGCGCATGTCATGAAAAATTTTACAATTTTTGCTTGTAACACAGATAGTCATACAACACAAAATAGTGACTAAATTATAATTTCAATATGTCTACTTTCTGTTGCCATCACTTTTTAAACCACCTTTAACTTTTTTAGGACGAAGAAAGGCTCATAAACTTAGTAGCAATTTTTCGCAAATTTAAGAAAACTGGAAAGTTCCAAAAAGTTAAGGACCAGTTCACATTTGATGTGGTTTTAAGCGGCCTGCTTGTTAGACTCCCCCATAAATGACCCCATTTCAAAAACTGCACACCTCAAAGTATACCAAACTGCATTTTGGAAGTGTATTAACCCTTCAGGTGTTTAACAGGAATTAAAGCAAAATGAGCGTAACATTTAGAAATTTCCCTTTTTTTTTAGCAAATTTTCCATTTTAATCTGTTTAATTTTGGAACAGGACAGATGTTAACCAGAAGAAAAAACTTAAAATGTAATCCCCTGATTCCAATGATTTTAGAAATACCCCATATGTGGTTGTAGAACACTATTTGGGTACACTGTAGAGCTCAGAAGGGAGGTAACACCTTTTGGCCTTTTTAGTGCAGATTTTGCTGGAATAATTTTTGTAACCATGTTACATTTGCAGATCCCCTTTTGTAACAGTACAGTAAAAAAACACAACAAATGAAACCATTTTGTAAAGAACACCCCAAAGGAACACATCCAGATGAGGGCATTGATAACTGTTTCCTGAAACTCAAGGAAAGTCCCCCCCGGCCTGTTGATTTTTTAAGTACATGGGCATTGTACAGTGCCATTTAAATTATGTGTACAGAAAGTTTCTTGTACCATACTTTTGATTTGCGCATGGCACTGTACGGTTGTAGTACCTGATCAGACAGGTCTACCCCCCCATGTACTTATTATAATCCACGATGCAGTCGGGTTTGGGGGTTTCAATATTGTACCCCGCATCGGGACAGGGGTGCTGCTATCCCCATGCACTGTTGTCAGTATAAGAACATCCCTCTTCTCCTTATACTTGACACACAGTAAATTTTTGTGGCATACTGCCCTGCTCTCGCCCCTTCTCAGTGCCTGCCCAACCATCGTCTTAGGGAGACTTTTGTTGTTCTTGCGCACTGTCCCACATGCCACAGTGCTTCTGGAGAGCAGGCTTTGGAAAAGTGGGACGCTGGTGTAAAAATTGTCCAGGTATAGATGGTACCTCTGGCCCAGCAGTGGGTGCACCAACTCCCACACTATTTTACCACTAATTTCCCACTAAGGGGGGCATTGTGGGAGTTCAATCCGTGAGTCCCTCCCTTCATAGATTCTACAAGAGTGAGGAAGTAGGAGAAAGGTTAGACAGAATATCCTGGGTTTTTGTTTTTATTTACACTTTTTAATAACAATTGATCTGAATGGCTGGTCTGCACAGATCAGCCAATCAGAGCGATCGCCTGAGGGCCCGGCCTGCTGGGACCAGGGATGATATTGATACTATGAATGGAAAGGACTTGATGAAATCACACCAGCCTATTCATAGCAAATGCATGTGCTTGGTCAGTTAGGAGCGGGGCTTTGGTGGGATTGTCATAAATCAAACCCTTTGCTCACCCTCCCCCTATAGGGAGAAACCCTGTATAACATTTTTCAACAGCTATAATCATAAATACTTTTATGTTACTATCAGATATTTAACGTACACCTGCAGTGATTATCCCTAAATTCTTTATATGCACTCAGAATCTCCATTTAAAAGACTAAATAAGTCATTTTAGGGAGGCGTCAAGCTCCCAAAACAAGCCATAATAATCAGCACATCACATAGGACCCGAACGAGTCTTCCATAACTCCATGTGTAAATGATAGAACTATAGATGGAAATAAAAAATATAAAACACAGTCTATAAAACTGAACTAGGACACATTGTCTCAGCTTGCACTACATGACTAACATGGCACTTATCTCATTTGTCCCAAACGTCCCTATCCCACCACAAATCTGGTTAAGGAAATAATTATACAGTTTTTCTTATATGAACTGGATTAAGACATTGCTGAAAAAAGTTAATGGATCAGTGTACCAGTGGGTCACCAGCCACTTGAATGCAGCATACATTGGTTAAAAACATTTTAATTTTAGTAGTCACACTTTGATAAAACAATGTACCATCATACAGCTTTCATCTCTTCGTCACATATATCCAGTTACACTGGTCAAACAAGATATATAACTTCCTTTTAAATGTGACGCCTTGTTCAGGGTGTTTTCATACAAGTCTCAGGTTCCGAATGAATTTACAAGTCTCTGCAAGGTAAAAATAGTTGTTTTTATTTATTGTTTCATGGTAAAAAAGCAACCTCTTCTTTTACATTTCACAACACAATGTAATCATCTGTTTACTAGGATCACATTTATGTACAATATTTACATTAAACCACAGCAACTTATTAGCTTTTGCCTTCATTGTATTGTTGCATCGTGTTATCGGGTACTTAATTCTTGTGGTTCTACCTATCAAAATAATATACAGCACAACTACAACATGCTGCTTTTAGGTAGTAATGCATTACTACAGTATGTTACTACCTATAGCATAGGAATATACAGCACAACTACAACATGCATTACTAGGTATCAGCTATGCATATGCTGGGAATGTAGTTTCACATCACCTTGAATAGGTTTGCATACAGTATACCTGATCTATTGTATTATGGGGCTGTAGATTGTGTATTAGTCAAATTATTTCATATGTTTTTATTCTCCAATACCTAAGGGACCTAAACCAGTGGTGAATTACACAATATGTGATACTTTTGTATATTTCACTATTACAAATAGAATATGCTGTAGGTGGTGAAAGCCTCTCTCTTAAAATGACTAAGCAGCCAGTGATCTGCTTGTCTGAGGGAAATCTCAAGGGACATTGCCATTGTGCAATCCTCTGGCTGATGAAACAAAGAGCTGTTTCCAGCTGATAATGCATACAAAGCAACCTTGTGATCACTTTACATTTCCACTACATAGTATTGCCAGCGATGCACAATAGCACCATAAACGCTACACTGAGGCATTTTTACAAGTGCTGCAGCTTACGTCAGTGATGTGTTATTATTTGCAGATTTTCATTATTCCACTAATCATGCTGCCGTTCGGATCTGATGCCTCTGAGAAATTAGTAGAAGACCTTTTCAGTTACATTGATGCCCATCAAAATGATTTTGTTCAGGTACAGTAAACAAATGACTCTTATGAAAGGAGCATTGGGAAAAGAAATGAGCCTTTAAATGGGAAGTATATTTTTTTGCTTTTAAGCATGGATTTGAGACATAAAATCCTATGTGGGGTATTATGCATGTACTGATGATGATGAAGAGGTGGATGTGCAGCTGTAGTGGACCTAATTCTGTTTGCTTCACCGTGCGTGTACTGATATGATATTTATATTTTGTAGAGATTTACAATTCAGTGACACTGCCTGCAGTACACATTCATTATAGGACTGGGAGCATACATAACATTTCATATAGAGCTAAAGGAACACACGTTGCCCCAATACATGATAAATGACAGTCTGATGCTGGCTACTACTAATGCAGCAGCGTTAGATTGGGGTATATGATCAATGAAACTTGTTATACGTTTTGGAAGAAGCATATCTTCACTTTAAAACATAGAGATATGGTAGCGGCCATTATCAAGTTATGTGATGCTAATTCTCTGTCATCATCACCACCGTCTGTCAAATATTAATCATCTGTCAAATATTAACGCATTTTTATTCGCACGTTTATTCTCAAGTAAAACTTGACTCATAGTGACCCATAGGGACTTGAACTTCAACCACCACCATTACCACACAGCACTAAAATCCATGTGTATCCCATGGACAAATATAAAAGTACTGCATGTAAGTCTTGGTTAAATAACAGCATATAAAATTGTTCTACAATCCCCTGTTAATCACAAATCGAATTACAGTAATGATATATGTGTAGCTGGAGGGGGAACTGTTATTACAAAATCGCGGGTCTGGAAGGGACGGGGCTTATACAAGGGAGCCACCTCAAAATCCCCACTTCGAGCCCTGTTTATAGTAATAATAATAGACATTGTATATCTATCATAAGCTAACATGAAAAAGTAACTATTTAATTGTACCTTAATTGTACAGAGCCTTAAAGGTTGGATTGCTGTTCCAAGTGATTCCAGTGACCCCCAGTTACGTGAACAATTGGTTGCAATGGTGCATATAGCTGCAAAGAGGATTGAAGACTTAGGAGCCTCTGTGCAGATAGTTGAGATGGGCTTTGAAACTGTAAGTGTTAAGAATGCATTCATAACAGAATATCATGTACATATGTAAATATATAACACACATGAAAGCAAAATGTAACATTACTAATGCTCAGTATAAGATAAAGAAATGTATTAGTCTTATAAGTCTTATTGTGTTTTACGGAAATAAAAATGTTCATTGTAGTTGATTGTTATCGGCAGTACATTGATGACAAATAAATGACATTGATGTTTACCTGCAGCTCTACAATGGCCAAAAAATCAAATCCCCCCCAGCAATCCTCGCTGAGCTGGGAAATGATACCAAAAAGGCGACGGTTTGTTTTTATGGACATGTTGACGTTCAGCCAGCTAAAAAAGAGGATGGATGGAAAACTGATCCCTACACATTAACTGAAGTGAACGGTTGGTACCTTGAAAATTGTGTCATGTCATCAACGCACATAGTTCAGTAATTCTGCTAATTGATCATATTTGCAAATGGCTTTGGGTCCAGGCTGAGTGACTGTGATATTGGCATTAGGGGTTATAAAGGGATAAGTGGGTAAAGTATGTATATTTTAAATGTAGTAACTAAGAGAAATTTACCGGACTGACAAAATACCTCTGTAATTCACTGTGATTTCCGTTCATACCCCCTCACTTCTAATCGTATGATTTTTTCATTATTTGAAGGAAACTTGTATGGACGAGGTGCAACAGACAACAAAGGCCCTGTGTTAGCCTGGATAAATGCCATTGACACCTACATATCCTTAAAACAGGTACAACTTGACAGAAGGTATACTGTTTACGTATTTATTCCTGAGGATAAATTTACTAAGCAGCGATTTGGCCAAATCTATGTGGCGATCCGATTTTGGTTCTGTTGATCTGGAAACCCAGGAAAAACCGGTGCTAAGTAAATTTACCTCCTGGGCTAATGACATGCAGAATTGGCCACATTGTCTCTACATTCATAATAGACATTCTTGTTGATTACATGTCGGACAAGTAATACAAACTGGACATTGCAGGAACAAAGGCTATTTCATCATTCCCATATGATTGAGGGGCAGCACAGTGGCTCTGTGGTTAGCGCTTATGCCTCACAGAACTGAGGTTGATCAGTTTGATTCCTGAACAAGGCCTTATGTGTGTGGAGTTTGTATGTACCCCCCTGCGTGGGTTTCCTCAAGATGTAGTTTAATTGGCTGATGACACAATGATCCCTAGTGTGAGAATGGGTATTTGTAGCGTGGGGAAATTGGAGGTGGGTAGATCTAAAGAATAGATGGACCACATTGTTCTTACCTGCTGTCAAATTCTATGATGTGTCTGTAACTTATCAGTGTATTGTCTACAGCATATTATGTTAAAACCAATATTTTAAGTATCCTTGATTACTGTTATCCCGGAAGGATATTGATGGGAAAACTGCAGAGGTTTCATATGAGTCACACCCCTGTCCCTTTGTTCAGTTCCACCATTCATTCTATGATGATCCCAGGAAAATGAAATGGGCCACTGTGAAGGAGAGTTCATATGTTCTAAAGACCGACATGTTTCTGCATTATATAAAGGCATTGTCCTTAGCTTTTTTTACGATGTTTCCTTTTTCTGTCCCCCTTAGGATATTCCTGTAAATCTCAAGTTTATTATAGAAGGTGTGGAGGAAACTGGCTCTCCTGGATTAGAGGAGCTAATTAAGGAACATGAGCAGTTCTTCTCTGATGTGGATTATATTGTCATTTCTGATAACGTGTGGCTCAGCAGAAAGCCTGCCTTGACATATGGAACAAGGGGCAATGCATATTTCTTTGTTGAGGTAATTATATGTTCTCTCGTGGTGCCAGGAGTACATGCAGGTGCTGTTTTTGGCTAAGGGCTTATTGCTAATTAGCTTTTGTTTTTGCAGTGCTATAAAAGAGAATGACTCAAAACAGACTAGTCACATAAAACTCATAATCCCACCAAACTCATAATATGTAAAATGTGTACTGTTTTTCTGGATTGTGCTGCCAAAATGAGGGTAGGCTGGGTACACAATAACAAGACTTGTGGCTGCCTGTGGTCCCTAGTCTACTCTAAATGCTGAATAAGCAGTTTTTTAAATAAACAATATCATTTTATTTTTACAATGTCATCTTTAACATTCTCCTTCCATACATGCCAGTTCCACTTTAAAGTTAAGGTGAGGTCTGAGTTTGTACTAATAGGATGGCACAAATATATTTTCATTCCATGCAAATGAACTTATGAGTAGGTCATCATCTTTAGGTCTGAATCTGGTCCACGTTGTATATTTTAATCATCAGATAAAAACAGATATTTGACCAAGCTTTATTTTGCACCTAGACACATATATGTACTTATTGTTTCTCTTGTTGAATACTTAAAAAACATTTTAAAATGTTACAAGACAGTTTTCTAACCAGTTTCCATACTGTCTGGCTTTATGGCCTTGTTGGCTTAACCGCTGATTAAATAGGTCAAACTCTGATCCTGGATATAAAGGACTAAAGAAGGAGAAATATTTCTAATAAAATGTATTTATTACATGGAATAATGAATAGAAATGAAATAGCAATTAATTAAAGTAATAATAATCTCAAACAACCCTATGTTTTTCTTAGGTGGAGAGTGGTAAGAAGGACTTACATTCAGGAACTTTTGGAGGCATCATTCATGAATCAATGACAGATCTTGTATATCTCCTAGGTAATATGATTGTTATTCCAACAACATAAGAGGGGTTTTGCTTACTCACCATAAAATCCATTTCTCCATTGAGGGACACTGGGTGCAGAAGGTGGTCCTTGAGTTACGGTACTTTAAGTGTTTAACCCCTTCGTGACGCAGCCTATTTGGTCCCTAATGACCAAGCCCTATTTTACACATTTGACATGTTACACTTTATGTGGTAATAACTTTTTAATGCTTTAACGTATCCAACTGATTCTGAGATTGTTTGTACTTTAAGTTAGTGGTATATTTTGGTTGATACAGTCAGGATTTTTTCGTGAAAAATGCGCAAATGTCATGAAAAATGTTACAATTTTTGCTTGTAACGCATATAGTCATACCTCACAAAATAGTTACTAAATAAAAATTTCAATATGTCTACTTTATGTTCCCATAAAGGGGGCTCATAAACTTAGAATCAATTTTTCACAATTTTAAGAAAATTTGAAAGTTTCAAAAATTTAGGGGCCAGTTCAGGTTAGATGTCACTTTGAGGGGCCTGCATGATAGATACCCCCATAAATGTCCCCATTTCGAAAACGGCACACCTCAAACTATCCAAAACAGCACTCTGGAAGTCTGTTAACCCTTTAGGTGTTTAAAAAGAATTAAAGCAAAGTGAGGGTAAAATTTTAAAATTTCCCTTTTTGTTTTAGCAAATTTTCCATGTTAATCCATATTATTCTGGACCAATGTTAACCAGGACAGATGTTACCCACAAGACAAAACCCAAAATGTAATCCCCTGATTCTGCAGATTTTAGAAATATCCCATATATGGTTGTAAAAC
>JABWIB010001223.1:50551-83937 GCA_016617825.1 Platyplectrum ornatum
CAAAAGTTGGCATAGTACTCACGGCAGTTACTATGCGGGCTATCGTGAATGAAACTAATGTGAATATCAATTTTTAATGCTGGAAATATTCACATTAGTTTCATTCACAAAAGCTGAACATAGTAACTGCCGTTATTACTATGCCAGCTTTTGTAAGCAGAGTAAAAAAAAATATATTTTTTTGAAAAACCTACACGAACACGATAGATTTTGTTTTTTAACTTAAAAAAAAATATATTTTTGGTCCCCCCAGCAGCAGTAAAGATGCCATGGGGAGACAGTTAAACGAGCGCCATACATGTACGGCGCTCGCCATTATGGATCTTCCCGCTGCGCCGTATATATACGGCGCAGGGCGGGAAGGGGTTAACTGATGCTCCAACCTTTTAAATGCTTCAACCTTTATATCATATGGGAAACACAGCAGTTTATTTTAAATAACCAAGCCTAAAAGAGAAGGCATACACAGGTAAAAACAAGAACAAATGCCTACCATGTCTTACTGAACCTGTGACATTAGTCTCTTATTTATAGGCAGCTACATTTTTGTAAGGTGTTTTATTTGTATGACAATATCTTTGGTACCACTCAATAATACTCAATAATATAATGTAATTAATGTGAACTCTGGACTGGATCCTAACTTAAGTAAATTAGGTGATGCACGCAGCAGATGTTTCAGTAGTGAGGCAGTCCTGTTACTTCTTTATGGCTAATCCCCACACTGTAAGCCAGGGATAGCTATAATAATAATCTTGCTGATGTTTAGTGATCCGCATGCATCTGTTTTCTTACTTCCACATGTAAGTCTCCAGAATGCCATGCTCTCAGAGGCAAAACAAGACAATACAGAACTAGTCAACCATCCAAAAATCAGAGCTTCAGAAAGGAAGCAGATCTGCACAGATAAACCCCGTTCACACGGACTACCCTGGTAATTTAGTTTTTTACTACCAGGCTAGTTTGCTGGGGCTCTGAATTACCCTGGCCATTAACCCCGTTCACCTTGCTGAATTACTTTGGTAATTCACAAACTACCCTGGTCAACACCGTTCACACTGAACCATGGTAGTGAGGTGAAACATGAGTTTCAACATCATCATACAGCCATGATTGGCTGTAAAAAGTGATGAAAAAAATAAATAAATACATATAAACAAATAAATAATAAAAAAATAGTAAAAAAATAACAAAAATTAGATATATTAAAACAAAAAAAGAAATAATTAATAAAAAATGTATATAGCATTTTTTTAAAATAAGAATATACTAAATATACTTAAATAAAAAAATACTAAAAAAATAAAAAATATATTAAGAAAATAAATTAGAAAAAATAATTACAAAATAATAATAATAAAAAGTAATAAAAAACTAAGATATACAATAAATAAATGTTTTTATGAAAAAACCTTTTTAAACACACGTTGTAACGTGGACAATGTACACACAGCTCCTGTCGCACCACATGTGTTGTTCTTCGATTCATACAGCACCAGTTATAATTGCAGAGTGGTGCAGCCGGGTGCAGCATGTATACATCGTCCATGTGACGATGTATACACCATTTACAGCACCGTTAAAACCCTGCTTATCCGGGTAGTAGACCTGGGCAACAATGTCAGCGTAGAAAATACTGCGCTGTTCACACTGAGCGCACTACACCAGTCAACCTGGGCAGTTATAAATAACATTGCTGCTCCCTTGAAGAAATTAATGACAAGACTATCCTTGTCTAATATGAATAACATGTTACTTGTTAGAGGATTTACACAAGTGACTTGAATAAATCCACCAATGTTCTTATGTTAATGTCTGATCCTAAAAATCTGACTCCAGGACCACCATCTATGCCAAATGTTTGCATTTTCACCCAGTTGGATGACAGAGAAATGTAATTATCATTTTAGACATTAAAGGCATGTTGTAGTGACAATCCTAGCTGCGACCAAAACATAATGAGTAAATATGTTGCGTATACTTTTTGTATTCTCAGCAAGCCTTGTCGATACGTCTGGTAATATCCTTATCCCTGGAATTTATGATGATGTTGCCCCAATAACTGAAGAAGAGAGAAAGCTATATGAAAATATAGATTTTGATATGGAAGAACATAAGAATAACACAGAAGTGGATACATTTTTATACAAGACAAAGGTAAACAAAACCTTTTATTAACGCCTTTCATTAATAAAAACGCCTTGAGAGTTTGAATCTGTTTCCCACTTTTCAATATCCCTGCTTAGTAAATTTAGGCCCCAATACACCATTTGATTAAGCCCACCTAGCGTAATCCTAGGTGGACGGGAGAGGTCCAGCCCAGGGGACAGATCCCCTGCTGTATGGAACGATGCACCAGCGCTCTCTTCCTCCACTTCAGCAAGCGTTGGGACCGGACGGAATCCAGTCCTAAATCGCAGAAAAAAATTCAAGTTGGTTTTTGTTTGATATTGCATTATTTGGTTTTATCTCTCTTTTTTTAGCATCACCTCATGTAAGCACATTTATAATGAGTCTCTAATGGATGACTTTACTTTTCATACAGGAAGAAATACTTCAGCACATGTGGCGATATCCCTGCCTTTCTATCCATGGAATAGAAGGAGCGTTTTCAGGAACAGGGTCCAAAACAGTAATCCCATCAAAAGTGATTGGGAAATTCTCTATTCGGCAAGTTCCAAATATGCAAAATTCTGTGGTGCAGAAACTGGTAGGTGACTTATATAATATACTTTACCCTATATGAGTTCTGCTCATAATAAGAAATACAATTTGCGTGTGCATTCATCTTTTGGCACAACAACATTTCTCATTCAGGTGGAGAAACATCTTGAAGATGTGTTTGCCAAGTTAAAAAGCCCAAACAAACTCAAAGTTTCGATGGAAATTGGAGCAATGCCTTGGGTGGCAAATATAAACGATCCTCAATACGAAGCGGCTAAAATTGCAATACGAAAAGGTTTGTTTTTCTGTCATATTATATAGATTCATTTATTTTATTTTCTACATTTTCTATACTTATAACTCATTTGTTTATTCACCCTAACCAGAAATTGTTAATTTCATAAACTGTAGCCAAATATATCTAAAAATTCCAGAGTTAATCTTCCGTAATCTACCAATAATTATATTTTAATGATTGTTGATACAACTATTTGACATAAATTGATGTATTTATATTTGCCTAAAGGAGTTAAGTTGTTTTTTTTGAAAAAAGATTGTTTATCAATGTTGAAGTTATCTCTCTATAGGTGAACATAATTCATTGCTTAGTTGTTTAACAGAGTTATAAAAGTTTGATATTAGCCAGGACATGTTAACACTGGCCACCAATGAGATAACAGCAAGGATCCTAACACTCTCCCTGTCTGACTCTTACACTGGCAGACAGGGACAGTGTAAAATTAATTTCCCCATGTATGAGACCCCCCAAAAATGGGTGGTTGAATTAGCTGTCCATATACTATATGTAGGCTGAGCAGACAATCATTGTTATTATGGTCAGTGTATGACACAGCTTGTCAGAACATTAAAGTAACAGGTGAAAAGGTGAAAAATTTTCTATAGCAACCAATCAGATTCTGTCTGACATTCTCTAGCATGTAATAGGAAATTGAGAGCTATAATTTGATTTGCTTTGGCCAACATCTCAACTTTTCAAATCTCCGCCATTTAGTAAATCTAGCCCTTACAATGAAACACAACTGCCAGGCCTATTTGGATTGGCATAAGGCAGTGGGTAGAGTGCCTCAGTACTGTTCAATGTGTGGTAACTGTACTCATATGAGTGTTATGTGAGTGATTGGCTTTTGTATCATGCTATATTCCTTTATCTAAGTTGTCTTCTATTTTTCTTTGCAGTATTTGGTGTTACACCAGACCTGGTTAGGGAAGGCTCAACAATACCACTGGCACAGACTTTCCAAGATCTAACAAAGAAGAGTATTATGATGCTTCCAATTGGTGGGGCGGATGATGGTGAACACTCACAAAACGAGAAAATAAGCAGGTGACAATGATATGTTACGTTTGATAAGATAACAAAATGATTCCATAGAACAAAAGTATTATCATTCATAATTCAAGTTTAACACCCCAACCCTGTACCTCATTGGCTTTACTTCCCCTTACTACAACTATTAAAGGACGGCTTCACAATTTGGTTTTTTTTTTTATATAAAAACCAGTATATAGGTTAAATTAGTTTTATTATATATATTGTTTTATATTAGTTATTATTGTTATGGACAATTTTGTTTACATGTATTAACACATTTATTTATACTAACCCTGGTGTGTTGTTTAGCTAGTAAAACACTACTATATTATTTATATTTAAGGCATCTTCATATGTAGGACTGTTTGCATTAAATCATATTGGTTAATGTAAAACTGCTTAATACAAGAACCGTTTTGCCCTCAAAAACGTCTGTTTTTTTATGTTTTGCTTTTCTCTTAGATCTAATTACATCCAAGGGACCAAAGTCTTTGCAGCTTTTTTCCTGGAGTTGGCAAAAATACATGAAGATTTGTTATCCAGCGCAAATCCTAAGAAAGCAAAAATCTCCCAACTTATTGATAATCAAGGGTGATCAATACTATAACTGACCTGGAAACATCTATACTGTCATGGATTTCCTAGAAGCTTTACATGGGTACTCTACTAAATATCACATTTTTAAAAAATGCATTTTCTTTTAGACTTTTTCTTTTTAAATGACTGAGAGAAATGTTTCTTTACATTCTGTGAATAAATACTGTTTGTTACAAAACTTGTTTGCCTGTTATACAAAAAGAAAAAAAATCTATATTAAAAATCTAAATTATAATTAAATACTACAGAGAAATAAAATTAATAAAACCCATAATTACTGATTGGCAGCTGTGGCTGGGCATTGGAAAGGTGCACAACTGCTCCCCTGGCGCTTCCTCTCCGGCTAGGTATGGGGTTTAATATTGTTTTTATTTTTATTACTTTATTTTAATGATCTCTTGCCAATGGTGCATTTTTATAATGTACTTCATTCATATATCTCATATTTCCTGTAACCCCTCCCTATGCATCAGCCCTAAAGTCTTTCAGTATCTGTCTCTTTGCTAAGGCTTTGCTGCCACCTAGTGGTATTAACTGATTTAGAAGCTTCTATTCTAATTTGAGTAGTAACGAAATTTCCCAATTCTGTTGGAATAAGAAGGATATATCCTCTTTCTGGTTGATCATAATTACCAATTTTCCCTGATTATCAGGATAACGGCCTAAATTACGTGATCTACCACTAATTTCCTGGCTCCCAAGTGCTTGGAAAACTACCTGGTGTGAATTCAGTTCCAGAAGGCATTGCGTAAGGCCTAAGGAGATTTTATGGAAGCAAGATGTAATCAAAGAGTGGCAGTTAACTATGACAAAATGACATTTTAGACAGAAAAAAGTAAACATGATGCTTTTTGTATTTGAGAAAGTATCATTTGTATTTGCAGCTGTAGACACACCAGTTCACAGGACACACCCGTTAGAACAGTGCCTTAATAATGCAATTACAATCTTATCAATGTCCATTTGCTAAAACATGCAACAATGTTTTTAATCATACTGCATACAGTAAAGTCACCTACATCTATGGGGGGCATATGTACAAATATGATTATCTCTGGCACTGGCACTTCTGGCAAATGCCAGATGGGCCCCTGGAGTTGTGGGCCGGTGCCATGTGCCGCAGTCAGTTGCACGTGATATAAGTCAAAAATACATTATACTTAATCCATTCAAACAATAGTTTCAAGTGGTATAAGATATCCATGGTAGCAAAAAAATAACAGGATCTAGGTTGAAATCGGTCTCATGCAAAGGTAAATTGTACAGCCAAGTGCAACTTTGCTAGGTATGTACTTATAATAACAATCTTAAAAATGCAAAACACATACAAAGTACTAAACTAGAAAGGTTGTTTCTTTGTATCTCTATAAAAAATAAAAGTAATCTTTTACCACAGCACATGGCATGCAATTCCAATGAACAACATCTCTTAATACCCACTAGCATCAGGGGTGTACAAACTGGACAGAGGAGTATGGGATAGTCCTAAGAGCAGTACACTATTCTGTTACAGAGGAGTCTGTAGAGAAGTAGAAGAGAGCGCTGACCAAGGTATTGTGACTCAGATATACAATATTAATAAAATTCACAGTACACAGTAAAAGGAAAGCCTTAATGGAAGAATGAGCAGGAATGAGACTTAGAGGTTGCATAGGGACAATATCTATGTAACAGAGAATATAGAAATGATCATTGTATATCAGTTGAAGAGAAAGAAATAACTCATCTTCATTGAGAAATAATTTAATTTAACCTAATATTCAAGCTTTTGTTACATGGACTACATTTGTGGGCAATTATGAAGCAGTTATTGATATTATTGGATCAGACTCAATATATACTATATATCCAGATCCAATATATATACTGGTTGTATTTTAATAATAAGGTAATAAAACAATTATTCTATGCATTTTCAAATTGTTTGTTGTTCCTCATCTCATGAATGGGTAATAGTGTGTGTGTATACATACCTCCAAACATTTAGGGATAAGTCCTCGCCTAAGCCCCTCCACAACTCTGCTCACACTACACCCTTTGTGCAGCCAAATCTTTACCTTCAATAAAAGAAAAAGTAAAAAACATGAAAGCCTACCCACTTATCTGGACAAACTGATGGGACAGAGCAACAGGCACCCTAAAGTGGGACTATACCACTAAATTTGAGACAGTTGGGAGGTATAGTGAAGATAGATGGATCTGGAGGGCAGTGGGGATTATGAAGACCCCTGTGATTTGGCTTCAACCTACCTATTATTTGCTTTACCACATTAGCTGCTAGGTGATGCAGGGGTGTACCTGGGTAAAGCAAAGGAATTCTTAAAATAATTGTACAGAGAGCTAGATTTAATTTAAATTAAGTATAGCTGCAATTTTTAATTTGCTAAATGTGTTTATTCCAAAATCATACAATGAACTTTTAATAGTGTTAGCATTTTGGAAACAGCAGGCATGCAGAATGTTGTATCAATTCCAACATTTCAGATAAAGGAGTTACTGTTTTGCTCAGATGGAATATGCTGACTAAATCTGCAAAAACAAAACTGTAAGTGATCACATTTACATTACATCATACTGTATATGTGAGATAGATAATATACGCAAAACATAGGGCAGCTCCTGTACTGTATATTGTATGTATATTGTATGCTTCCCCAAAGTCAAGAACAGTCTTTGTTACACTCCAAGGGAAAAACTAAAGGAAATGTTTCATAATGCAATATATTTTTAATAAAACATTTAAAACACACTGATGAAAAATTGTATGTATAGTGTACCAGAAGTATAGAGCTGGTCATACACTATAAGATAAATTGTTCCAATCGAAAGATTTTTCAAGAGTGGGTAAAACCATGTTGAATTGCTGTTAAAATTAATGTTAGTGTTTGCATGCAGGGAGAATACTATATTGTTGCATGTTGCACACAGATACTGACCAGTGTTACTGTTACACTGTTATTAGACTTGGGCTGGAAACATCATATCTCACATGTAATACTGATGCAACTTTATACAATTTAGTGTATGACCAGCTTAACTCTAGACAAAGAGTCTGGGTTCAATAATATAATACACAAACAGAAAATCACTCTGCTACTTCACCGTAACTCTTCAAATCAGCTGTTCTGGAGAAGGTATTTAAGCATGTCAGATGCCAGAACCCAGGAGAGTTCCTCAGGATCATATACTTACCAATGGATAAGATAGTGAAAATGACCTCTAAACTCTTTAAGATCCAAAACACAATCAACAACACTGGAGAATGATTCACGTTTAACGGTCAGATGCAATATCTGAAGCCGATACAGTGAAGCTTAAAAATGTGTACAATGAACAAAGAAGTAAACTTAGTAGCAGTAAGTACAAGTTGACCTGAATGACAATCCCTTGAGACTTTATTTCTAGCATAGACCCCACAGGCGAAAGCAAAATTTTTAACATCATGATAGAGGAAAGGCCGCCAGGTATGACGGGACAAGAGCTTGTATGTTTACATGATTTCTGGATGTCCAGAGGTTATTTTTTTAGCATGGTATAGAAGAAGTTCTGCCTTACAAAGAGATTCAGGAACAAAGAGATGTCCAGATGGAGTTTCAGATGAAGAAGGAAATTGAGCATGACTAAGCTGAGAAGATAAATCTCTGAAGAGACTTAAGATAACAGAAGCAGGTTGAAGAATAGGCTCAGGATCAGACTTTGAACAATAAAAATTAATAAAACTGGAAGAAAGGGCACCGGCTTCAAGATTCTTTAAACCAGGTCAAAATGAGATTGAGAAATATAACTGAGAGAAGAATAATGCCCATCAAGCTTGTCTGTCATTGAGCCTCTTGACACACATTTATATGGTCAGTCTACAATGTGATGGGATGGAATGTTCCTTCTGGCCAATGGGACATTCCTGAAATGCCCATTTGATGGCCAGACTTTGAATACTAATGTTGTAGTTAGCCGCAGAAAAAAAATTACAAGAGAAGAAGGCACAGGGATGAAGATCAAGATTAATTTGAGAAAGAATGGCTCCTACTCCGACATCAGAAGCATCTACTTCAACAACAATTGTATGGCCTGGATTAGCATGAATCAGAACTGGAGCAGAGATGAAGGCTTTCTTGAGTTTATTAAGCACAAGTACAGCCTCTTAAGGCCAGCAGGAGCAGTCAACACTCTTAGCCTAGACTTTTTATCACCTTCAAATTATTAGGAAGAACTCAATCCAAGATTGCTTTAATTATACCAGGATCCAGACTTAAAATGAGAACAATGTTATAATAGAGGGTTTGAAAAGACAAGGATGTCATCTAAATAAATTACAACAAACAGATCATGGAAGATGTCATTGATGAAATCCTGAAAACCCGTAGGTGTAGCTCTAAGCGCAAGGGAAATAAATATATACTAATAATGCAACGAATTGAGTGTTGAAGGCAGTTTTCCATTCATCTCCTTCCTTGATTCTTATTCAATTATATGCTCCTCTGATCAATTTTAGAAAGAATAACAGCATTCGTAGATGGTCAAATAAATCAGCAAAGAGGAAGGGGAACAGAAATTTCATTCAATGTCTGATGATCGATACATGGGCACAGATCACCGTCCACCGTCCTTCTTATAAACAAAAAAAACTCAGCACCAACTGGAGATTTTGAGTTTTTGATAGATTTGTATGTATAAATCTATGACTTTGGATTTAGGAAGAGATAATGAATAGAGCCAGGATTTTATGAATCTATAGAATAATCAAAACTTCGATGATGAGGAAGTTCATCAGCAGCTTTAACAGAGAAGACATCAAGAAAGTCCTGATATTGTTCAGGTAGAATCTTTTTGCTTAGAGAGGTCAACAACCCAGACAAGTAGCAGCATTCAAGAATGAGAAAAAGCAGGACTCAAGTAATCTCTTCAGATCTCCAGTCCACTAAGGGGTTGTGCTTGTGAAGGCAGTGGTATCCAGGGATCACTGGAGCTAAAGGACTGGTGTCATAATATAGGAAGGATAACATGTATAAATGATGTATATTGTAAATATTAACTCACCTTTGCATGAGCCATTCTCTCCTACTTAGCATCCGGCAATCAGTCAGTGAATGGCTGTCAGCAGCCTGATTGGTGGATGGCTTGAGTGCTGACAGCCATTACACTGCTTTGAAGCTTGTAGAGAGACAGCAAAGTACCACAGGAGGGGTATGTTATGATTTCTTCCTATGAGAAGCTTGCCCCCAGGTTAAAAGTTGCCAGTTTGCCCCTCAGCGTCACTAGGGTTGGTGCGGTAACTAATGGTGTACCTTAAGGAGCATAAGTGCTGCTTTCCCCTGTATATAATATATGGGTATATTATACACATGTATTTATTTTACACACATAGGGGCCGATTCAATTAGCTTCATGCAAAGTTTTTCCCCCTTGCGCAAACAGTGTAAGGGAGGAAAACTCGCGAATCCCCAGTACCGTGAGCACACATCGGCCCCATAAACACACATATAATATACACATATAATTTACACACATATAATATACATCCAGGGGGATATAACATCAGAGGTAACTGCTATAAATTTACTCAACTGGCATCCCTGCAGTATAGATTGCCTCTGACTTTATCTCCTCCTCCCTACTCAATGAATGATGCTGACCTTGGAGTTAGCCAGTGTCACTGTTATAAGAGAGCAAAGGAGGAGCAGAGGTGTAGGGTGAATTAATGACCGTCAAAATGAATGATTTACCACCTTATCCCCCTATCCATTCGTGTGGCAGCAAGCGAGGTGAGCATATTCGCTGGGAATTCTTGGCTTTAAAGAAATGTAGTTTTACTCACATGAATGTTGATTGGTTCTTATCTTCTTGTCTCATGTTGAACGTCTGTGGAGAGAATGGAGATTGAAGGTGGCCTCCAATACAATACACATCTACCCCAGCCCCCCATTAAACATTTCCCTCCATTACACATGTCCATTCCATTCCTACCCCCTCATAACATTATACATGGTCACTCCTTACCCATCTTACTTTATACATATCTCTCCTAGACAACCTCTTATGGGACTACTCAGAATACAGATATTTAGTTTTTTACCTGTAAACATATAGTAACTTCCTATGCATGTGGGCTACAATCTGTATCTGGCTCGCTCCATCTACTCCATTGTTGGGCACTTGTAAATGCCTGTAAAGTATATGATGAAAAACTATACTGCCAAATACTTGCAAAATAGTTTTTCTGGCAGTGCTAGACACACCCCTGGGGGTATATTTACTAAGCGGCGAGATTGCAGTGAGATTGGGGATGTTGCCCATAGCAACCAATCAGATTTAAGTTCATATTCTCCAGTGTGTAAAATGAAACTGAAAGCTTGAATCTGATTGGTTGCTATACCCCCTGGTTGTGGCTGTTCATAGTAAATTTAGGCCTTTGTCTTTTAAAAGACATATGTACAAACACTTTCTGAACTAAAAAAAAATAAAATACATTCAGCGACGTGAGATGGTTAAACAAGTTGAAGGCTAAACAAATACTAATAAAAGAAACGGAACAAAGATTTACCACAGTGTGAAATACTGCACAGAAATAAGTCGCTAAACAGCTTAACTTAACTTATAAATAATACATTTATTGGTTAGAAAAAGCTGATTAAGAGATCAAATGTGAATTCTCAGCCAGTCTCCCTGGTAATATCCAAGGAATGTGTTATATTGCAGCTACAAAATGCCAACCACAATATGTTGAAATCAGTATAAACAGTTATATGTGACGCATACTAAGTTGCAGAATATGATATACATTCACTTGCTGTGCTTCTATAGGGATGATGGGAGGTTTGTGGGTTAGAGGAGGCAGTTCTGAGAATCCCCCATTTTGAAAATCCCAAAATGTCTAAGTGCACATTGAGCCAAATTACAGGACCCTTGCTATAAATATAGGTAAAAGACCTAAATGCCCTGAAGTTAGGAAAATTATTCCTGGAGTACTGTATAAGAGAGCCCCTCACTAGCACCAACTGGTGGACCCTGCTGAGACCTACCACTGACCACCTAAAGAATGTGGCAGAGGCATACTAGGAGTAAAATCTGCATTGTATGTCAGTGGGGTAAAAAAAAGTATAATATTTTTCAGTGGGATGTAAAATTCTTCAAGGGTTTACCAATCGGTGCTTGTAAAGAGCTCTCCTTATCTCGTTGGTGTCTCTATCACGCAGATAGTGCACCTGCAGATGGATCTGCTTGCGGGTTAAGCTCCCCCTCAACTACCATTGTACCTTCTTGATGGGGTTAAATGCAAGGAGTGAACCCCAAATGTTGGGTGGAGACGTATGAGGGGGGAAGGTAGAACAAAAACTTGACATTTTTTCATAAAATTTCAGGGTGTAAGTATAAGTCCTTTGGAATAAAGAAGGGCACAAGAAGGTGGATCTGGTCCCACCTTCTTCCGGGTGGGGACAAGACCTGTCTGCTTTTTCTGGTGTTATGCGTTTTTATTTCTGTTAGTCTGTGCAGTGAAGGCCGAGGTGGAGGCCGGTGTCAGTCAGGTAATGAAATTCTCCGAATATGTCACAGAAGATATGGAGTTGCACTGGATTTTGAAGAACAGATTTGCAGTTTAGTGGGTAGCCCCTAAGTCTAGTTGGATGCTCCATCTGTACTTTGGGGCTGATTCAATTAGGCATCACGCCTAATATTCTCCCTTACGCTGTTTGCGTGGGATTGAATCAGCCCCATAATTTGATGTTTATGAAAAATCTTTGTATGGGGTTTTAAAAGACTCCTTTGAAAAAGGGTCTGCCAAGACAGATATTGAAAGAATTGGCAACATTTTTTGTATTTAGTTCTGTACAATACAATCAACCTATATATAGACTAACAGAATGGGCAGTTATTATATACCTCCCAACATTTTGCCGGGAGAGATAGGGAGAGACAAGTCACACCTGGCTCTGCCCAAGCCCCATCCCTTTTGCCAAATTGTGGCAAATTCTACATTTTAAATAAATTTTATAAAAAAAAAAAAAACATTTTCCACCAGTTTGTCCACTTATTGGGACAAACTAGTAGGTGTGGGGGCAGTCGCGCAAAAGTGGTACTATTCTGTGACAGTTGGGAGGTATAACTATAATCATACTGTCAGCTCTTGATAGCATATGTAAGACTGGCCAATGGAGCTCTAAACAATGGCAAATACAAAACTATCACTCTGTAACCTCAGTAATAAACAAAGGACCAATGATTTAGCAGTGTGAAACCTGAGTTATCACTAAGGGTTAATATGGATTCTAGAATGTCAGACTCTGATATAACTTACAAAGAAACAATGCATGGTTACTTTCCTGTTTACTGTCTGCTGACCTTGTGGCAGGTGTTAGGTGAGGCACCCTACAGTATCACGTTCTGTGCATGTGGAAGAGATAGGTAGTGATAGGTTGGTTCAAGAGAGAGGTCACAGTATATAAGACCAAAGAAGTTGACTGATGGTGTGGAAGTTCTGTTTAAAAGTTCCAGTTCTTTTGTTACATTGGCATCATGTGCCAGGCCTGGCCTGTCAGGACTGATGGATGGCATTACTGAACCAGCCGTGCTGACTCAAGAGGAGAAAGACTGGCTTTCAGACTGGGCTGAGACCGTAAACTTTAGTGACGAGTAAGGCTCAGAGTGGAGCTTTGTGGTTCCCCCTGAGCACGGCAGTGGGGACCAAGAGACTTTATATGTTGGCCATATCTACGCAGCGCCACCGGAATGTCTGGACCAGACTACTGCTGCTGGCCACCCTACTACCAGAGAGGACAAGCCAGTAACACCCTCTAAGCAGTCATCGGAAGGAGTGAAGGACTTTTGGCAGAGACCCCCCCAGTGACCTGCATCGCAAAATGGTTGGCCAGCTTGGCAGCACACGCTCAGAGGGATGCCCAGCGGATTGCGGCCAGTCTGGTGTAAAAAATCTGGTGGTCCTGACTGTGTGGTTATTGGACTAGGGAGGGAGAGGGAAAGCGGGTATCGGCTGCGGGGTGGGTCTCCTGTCTTAGCCACCTGTATTGGTCACTTATCTGTACAGAGTTGGGGCAGGCAGGGCGCGGTGGTGGGCGGTGGGTACATTACACCAACTGATCCTAGGTCTGCTCATTCTTTTATTCTTACAGGGTTATGGAGTCCACGCCGGCGAGGTGATGTTCCGGGGGTGACACATAATTCCTAGTTACCTTAAGTGTTAAAATAAAAGTCCAGTGGACTCCCCAGTGGTCCGGGGGTGGGGTGTCACATCAGTATGATAAATATTTAGTGATAAATGATATTATTATCACTATCATTATTATTATCATTTAGAAGATGGTCTAAGTTTACTAAGCAAGGAGATTGATGCCCATAGCAATCAATCAGATTTGAGCTCTCATTCTCTAGTAGGTAAAATAAAACAGAGAGCTTTAATATGATTGGTTGATTTGGGCAACATAACCCACTTTTCCATCTCCCAGTCCCTTTGCTTAGTAAATATAGGCAGAGGTATTATAAAAACACAGTTAATGGAAATGTATAATTTTGCAGTGAAAGCGGTAGCAGTATAGGATTTAGATATTTTTTAATCTATATTACACCATCACTCCAAGCAGCATTAAACATATATATTTTACATTACACCCCCAATTGTAACTTACAGTTTTAATTTCCCTATTACATAGACACACATAAGGGTCTATTGGTTGGTTGCTTAGTAACTGAACTCCTGACCCCAATGTTGAGGTAGAAGTGCTATCTTTATTGCTGTATTTAATGATATATCTCTGAAACTCTCAAAGAAGATTTAGATGATTATTCTAGATTTAATTTGTATATGCCTAATAAAATACACCAAAATAGCAAATTTTTAAAGCAATATAACAAATAGACACCTAATATTTTAACCTTATGATATTTTACTTTTTTTAGTAGTTTAGATAATTTTTTTGTCCTATCTCTGGATCTGGAATCAATTATTTTACAACATTGCCTATTGTGTGTCGTAATCCTAGTGGATAATGCAAGTAAATAAATATTTAACTTGTTTAAGCAGTTTTACTGCCAGGATATACCTCATTATTTGTGTTTATTAAATAATGGTTGCTCTCTATATTTGATTGCTTAACAAGGGCATACTGCACTTTGTACTGATTTTACACATGCAACATGCAAGAAAACCAACATTTAAATAAGGCAGAAATAAATCTAAAATCAATTCTGCAATTTAAATAATATAAATATGAGTTAATGGCAATATATATATCCAGAAGCAAAAAGATCCCCAGCACTCATACTATTAGCCAGTGACTTATACCCCGTTCAGATTGCCTAATAAAGCCTAGTGTAAAAGGCGCCATTTGAAGGCAATCTGAACGATGCCTTTTCAAAACGGCGCCTGAGGAAAAAAGAAGGTTTTTCGGCGGCTCGCCGGCTTTCTTAAAGCAAACTGAACGCGTCTGGAGCCGGCATGCCAGCGTGTATGAGGGGATGTGATTGGACTAAAAAGACATGTGATCATTACGTTCACAGTCTTTTTAGGTTCCCTCCCCTACACACAGGACGCCAGCTTCACTGGCGTTTCCTGGAATACTTTTTGCTGGAAGCCGCCGATTTCGTAGTACACATACAGAAGATATGTGAATAAGAAGAGTGAAATTACAGACACACATTTTATGTTGAAGGATATATATTTGTGCTTCAGATCTTTATATTACAATAATATGACTTAAAAAAAAACATTAAGTAAATTTAAAATAAAGGCAGATACTTCATGGCAGTGTAGAACAAGTGCAGGGCAATAGCAGGTATCTTAGGGATAAATAGGTGTTGCCATCTTAATATTTACTTTGCACAGATTATTAACCAAGTATTTGTCTACACTAAACCTGCTAAATCTTATTACTTGGAGAGGACTGGTACAAAGGAGTGGCTTGTCCCGGGTACATATAAATCTCACTGCTGTGCCACTTAAAATATTACTCCTGGACAAGGCAAGACAAGGACTGCAGCCATGGTATGATCTGCATTATTTTCTTTACCTATATCATGTTACTGTTTCGTGTCATAATTGCATTTAAGCATTCAAAATTATTGCTCTATTTAAAACAATATTTTTAGTGTGTGACACAATAGGGCGATTTCACACTTTTTTTTTTAGGCATAAAACCCAATTTATAACATTATAACTTTAAAATACTTTCATTTGAAAGTGAAAAATATATTTATATATATATATATATATATATATATATATATATATATATTATGGGATATTTATTGCCCGTGCTAAATAAATGAAAATAAATATCCATATTACACGTATGATCTTTGTATTGTATAAGTCTACATAGTTTGTATTCATTATAAATAATGAATAGACCATGAGTCTAATTCAAAGTTTAGAGTACAGGCAAAACTGGTTCAAGTGTAGACCAAACTTATGTTCCAATGTGAGAGGTGCAAATTGTTTATAATTCTTTAATATGTAGGGAAAATACCTTACAGCAGATTGTTTTGATCATATTATTCACATTTGTGCACATGGGCAGAAATTAACTTTTTATGATCATACTGTAAAGAAAACTTTTAGGAAGTCAATATCTGATGCACTATAGTCTTTGTGACATTGTGGAAAAACAAAATAGTTCTGGATGTGGAGTGTGCATGAAATACAGTCCATGTAAAACCTCTATCTTATCCAGACTTTCTAATAAAAGCAGGGGTAGATCTACATCTCTTGTGTTGTCTTACAGCTTGTCCTGTGTATCCTGTCATTGCTAACTTCACAAGTCTGCTTATCTCCTGTGACAAAAGATGCCTTGTTCCAGTATATTGACGATCACGAGAATGAATATATCCAGGTTAGACCAGCTTTCATAACAAGTCTTGTTTGTGTGTGTAATTGTATGAATTTTGGTATGTTTGGTTAATTATTGTTACACCCCCTGAAATGTAGTTTAGTTAAATGCAGTCTGAAGTCCTTACTGTACTTTCTATATATCACCTCCCTCCCACGTGTGTATTATGTGTACAGGCCTGCCATTTCCCATCCACATATAAATATAAAGTTTTGTAGGTATCTGGATCTTATGGGTAAAGTCTCTTAAAGTTTCCTTATAGGACTAGATTCAGACTTACCTACTATTGAACTTACGAATGGGAAAAACCATGTTCAATTATAACTAATGAAATTTAACTCCCCTACAATTCAACAAGGTTTTGCCCACTCACTAGTAAGTTCAATAGTACCGTACATAAGTCTGAAACCGTTCCTTAAAGTGTACATGCACAATCTATTTTGTATTTGGTTTCCTACAAAAAACAACAGGTTTTAAAAGGTCTGAAATTGGTCCTATGTCTTGACATACAATATAAAGCAATATAAAAACCATTATCATTTCTTAAGCAGCTTGGAACCAGAAATGCATTTAGAGGAAACAATATTAGAACTCAGTTTTCTTTATAGGATATCTTCTATATAAAAATATATATCATTTAGAAATAATAGTCTAACAGTAGTGGTTATAACCACCTACACAACATCTGTGAACAATGATGTTCATTACAATGTCAAATGTAAGAAGTTCAGCTAAAGTCAAACCTAGAGACTCTGAGGAGTAACAAATGTCGATTTTAAGCATTATACATATTTGTTACAGAGATTGAAAGATTGGGTTGCAATTCAGAGTGACTCGAGTGACCCATCATTGAGGAATGACGTGTTACATATGATGCAAGTGACTAAGGACTACATCTTGAAGATAGGTGGAAAAGTAGAGATGGCAGAACTTGGAGAACAAGAGGTACAGAATTATGTGGTGTTATAGTTGTGGTTGTATCAGCTCTGTGAAATGCATACTATACATGTCTATTATTCTAGTTTTAACACATCATCAAACTTATTTATTTTAGTATTCTCCCACAACAAAACTACCTCTGCCACCGGTGATTCTTGCAGAATTTGGAAATGACACAAACAAACCTACTGTGTGTTTCTATGGACATATGGATGTGCAGCCTGCAAAAAAAGAAGACGGATGGGTAACAGAGCCATACACCCTAATAGAGAAGGAAGGTATGTATAGGAGAAAAAGTTCTTTACATTAATATACATCATGAATACTACACTAGATAATGAGCTGATTCAGAGTTGTGTAAATACAAATAAAGTAGTATATCTGTACCCTGGAAAGGCCATGGTTAATTTAACATGTACAAACCTGACACCTTGGATATGGTGTATGCGAATTGCATATGAATGTTATAACTTAGGGAATGTTACATTTATGGCCATCACCAAAACATCTGAATATTCATTTCCCAATTTTAAATTAACTAATTACATAGGCAGAAATTACCTCAACCAAAGAAAAAGTATTTGCTATTAATATCCATTATATTTGCATTACATTCATAGGTATAAGTTTGAAAGACATCACTTTCAATGGAATGCAATAAAAATATTTTACTTTATCATTTTAAATGTTGGATTTTCTGAAAATCCTCAGAACTACATTTTGATTGCACTTAACGTCACTTTTATAGTTTATGTTTAAGGAAAGCATACTGCTATTTGGAAAATATGGATTTTTCTTTTGCTTTTAATGCTGACTTTTATTTTCAAGGCAATCTGTTCGGCAGAGGTACTTCTGATGACAAAGGACAAGTCCTAGCTTTGCTGCATGCAGTGGAGTCTGTTAACAAAATTGTATGTAGTTTTTTTCAATTTTTTTTGTAAAGTATTTGAATTAATTGTGTAGATAGTGAAGCATATTCAGTCTATCTAGCACACATTACACAAACAGCAAAATAGCCAACTCAAGATATTCATAGGGATTTATCAACATTTATGCAGTCATTGGCTAGCACAACACACAGAAATCGTGATTCCCATTTACTCACTGAACTGAATAGGTCATTTCAAAAGCATTGTAAACGTTTAGACCAAAACCTAGGTCATAGTTCAGTTCTTCAGTATCAACAATGTGTACAAATGTACCATACTGAAATTTTAATCCCAAGTTCAGCCTTGAAGCTAATTCAGAATGAGTTTAGCTGGCATAAAAAGCATAGAATATGATACTTTGATGTGATTTCTAAAAAAAGGCAACCCTATGGATAAGGTTCCACCTTCAGCTGGGGCACATATCCACAGTCCTTTCATTTTTTCATCAACTGCAATGCTCCAGATTTGAAAATATCCCTCTTTATCACGTATACTGTGCGAAAAGGTGTTGTAGAATGTGGAGGACAGATATTCAATAACTTTTTCAAATAAACTATTTACTTTTTACTTTTACCACATCAAATGATTTATTCATATATTTAGTAAGTATATGTTGTTTCAGGGTCTTCCAGTAAATGTGAAGCTTTTTATAGAAGGCATGGAAGAAGTAGGGTCCAATGGTCTCGAGCAAATAGTTGAGGAGAAAAAGAACACATTCTTTTCTAATGTGGACTACATTGTTGTAACTGATACTCCATGGTTGAGCAAGAAACCAGGCATTACCTATGGTGCCAGAGGAAACTGCTACTTCTCCTTAGAGGTATGTAATATATTAGATGTTAAATGCGTTGCTATAAGAAGTTGCCAGTGTAATCACTGCTGGGAACAAAGTAAGTTCAGTAATTTAAATCACCCACAGTGAGGTATTTTGATAAAGGACTGAAACCAAATTTTTAAAATAGGGGAATTCTTGCTGACAAAAGTATGCCAACTAAATTTCTGGGTGAATTAAATGTATTCTATAAAATAATGTATTCTATAAAATAATACTTTCTAGTATGTAATAGTAAAGTGTGAGCTAGAATCCATGATATGGGCTGCACGTTTCCTTACATACATTTAGTAAATAGTCCAAAGAGTATTTTGCAGTGAGTCTTTTAGAATGTTAATGATAACTTTGTTTTACCACCATGCAGGTTCAGGGAGCCAGGAGGGACCTTCATTCAGGAGGGTTTGGAGGAACAGTTTATGAAGCTATGAGTGACCTAATATACTTACTTGGTAACAGTTAATTTTGATACATTTAATGTTTTTTTTTACTACAATTATTTAAACTTATTAACCTACATGTTACTGCTTCAGTCCTATGGAGAATCAAACTAGTGGTGATTATACAAATTTCTGCTTGTTTTAAAACAGGATAACATAACAATTATCCAGCTACAGAGACTTAGGGGTATATTTACTAAGCAGTGAGATTGCAGTAAGATTGGAAAGTGGGGATGTTGCCCATAGCAACCAATCAGATTCAAGCTCTCAATTTCATTTTACACACTGGAGAATGTGAACTCGAATCTGATTGGCTGCTATGAGCAACATTCCCAATTTTCAATCTCACTGCAATATCACTGCTTAGTAAATATATCCCAAGGTGCTCATAGAAGTCACCTGTTCCCTGATATAATTGCTGTGTAAATTTGATATGTCTCTTTAAGCCTGTTACTTAAAAAGCAGTTGGTATGAAATTACACACAGATGACTTCTTTACTTAAAATAGTATTAATTTACCAATACTAAAAGCAAAGTGTGGCTTTTGCCACCTGATGTGGCTGCAGAACTGTATCTGTTAGGCAATACTTGAATCAGCTATTTTGAATAATAACTTTTTGAACGTACTTTATAACCTGGTCAATAAAATATATAAAAAAAATTACATGCTGCTTCCCTTGATACAAGCGTTAGACATGACAGGGAATGGGAAAGGGATCTGGGTCCCCCTCCGGTAGAGGATTGCTGAGAAACAATTAGAGGGATGGTAGCTTCTTGTCTATTTCCACTCGTCTTATGGAAAATGCTTATAAGGTTTATTATCGGTGGGATTATACCCCAGACAAATTGCTTAAAATGTATCCAACTGCATCTTTGATGCGCTGGAGTAGCTGTGGCCACATGGACACCTTTCTACATACTTGATAGACTTTCCCTAATAGGTTTCTGCTTTGCTCTCAACTCTTATTTCAACCGCTGTTACTAAAGACCCCTGAGTAGTTTTGCTATGTTAGCCTCCTGCCAACCTGGACAAAATATCCCAACAATTTGCTACTCAGGTTCTCTCTATGGCCAGATGTGTTGTGGCTAAGCATTAGAAGTGCGTCCCTCTCCACCCTTATTAATTTTTTTTTGGTATGTAGGACATATGTAGCGTATCTTACATTGCTTATGGTAAAAAGAGGGCAAGTTCATGCATATCTGGGCACCCAGGTTTCAGCACTTCCCCCCCACGTCAGACCCTATCACTGAAGCCCCACAAGCCCCCTCATCCTTTCCCTAAACAGATGGCAACTCCCTTGTCTCCACCCCTCCGCTTTTCTTTGGATCCAACTCTCTACGTTTTGCTTCTCCATTGGGGGGTTTCTTCCAGTGTTTTCCATACTGTTGCTTTTTATAACTGCTTCATTGTTTGATTTTGCTATTGGATCATCCTATTATCCTCCTACTATCTGCATACTGTTCATATTCCCTTTGTCCCTAATATAAGCTATTTTATGCATTGTATATTTGATTTGTATATGGAAGGAGTACCCTTTAACTCTGGTACTCGTAAATAAGGAAAATGCATAATAGAAAATGCATAATAATCTTGTGGGATGTAAAGGTTCTAAAATACCACTCATGTGGTGCTTAATGCATCTAGAAATCATCATAATTAAAATGCATCTTTCTTTTTGTCTAGATTCCCTTGTGGATGTCAAAGGTAAAATCCTGATTCCTGGAGTTTATGATGATGTTTTACCTCTAAACGAACAAGAAAAAGAATTATACAAAAATCTTGAGTTCAATGTAGATGATCTCAAGGCTGATACTGGAGTACAGACACTTCTTCACAGCACAAAGGTAAGCAAAATCCATACAGCAATGCAGTTATAAAGCTGGGTATTCACTAGAAAGTTTATCATTTTGGTACAATTTTTGTGCATAATTGAACGATTTTTCCATTGAAGACAAGTCAATAATTGCAGGCATCCCTAGTCCACACATTTCCACACAATAGGTGTTGAAAAAGTAGGTTAAACAAACAATTTATCTTCTGTTTTATCGTTCGTAGAAAAATNGTTTATTTCCACACACTGTCCAATAATAGTTTTTAATATGATTACACACATTTTAAAGTTCATAAAAAAACATGGTAAACATCACTAACAATTATTTGAAACAGCTACACACATTGCAATATCGCTAAAAATTATTGCAAATCTTTTGTCCGAAAAAAATAAATCAGCACCACACACTAACTTTTTTATCCAATTTTAAATTATTGCGCCATTGGAACGATAATCTTTCTAGTGAATACCTAGCTTAAGTTTAGTATTTATGGCACAAGTGCTATGACATGAAGATTTAGGGGGCCAATGTTACTAAAGTGTAGAACAGGATCCAGACTACCGCAAGTCCTTCATTTGGAAAACTTTACTTTACTTTATTGGGCCCAGAATGCAATGCTTGTATGTAGAATACCCAAAGGATAACTCTACCTATAGAACAAACATTGTGGGGTTAATATGTAAATATGTATCTTTTTTTCCATTTAGGAAGATCTACTTATGTATAGATGGCGGTTTCCTTCTTTGTCAATCCATGGCATTGAAGGAGCCTTTTCTGGATCTGGAACAAAAACTGTTATTCCTGCAAAAGTTATTGGAAAATTCTCAATTCGTCAAGTTCCTTATATGAATCCATCCATTGTGGAGAAGCAGGTATACTAGTAATTAATAATTCATGTTGTATTCATTTGGTGGGACAAATGGTAGTACAATCCATCTGTTTGTCAAAGTTATGAGTTATTTGGCTTTTAAAAGCTTTCCAAAGGCACATTTAGAAGTAAAGAGCTATGAGCCTAACCATTTATGTCCCACAGCTTAATTTTGTAAAATGCTTTTACTTTCTATGCAATGCCTTAGAAAGTAATGTTATCTATTCAAAATATTGATGATAAGCTTCCTGTATTTAATGCAAAGATATATATTTTTGAAATGAGATTACAGGTTTCTCTTTCTGTAGATCTTTGTAACTGTCTATGTATGTGGACAGAAATATGAATAACATCTAATTGTTTGGTTACAGATGCCTTCAAAATATCACTATACAGTGAGAAATATATCTATGCCTATAGAGAGGATACTATTTTACAATATTGGAGAGTATGAGCAAGGTTTTATTAGTCTTAGGCATTGCATAAGCAAGACATTTTCTACTGACATTATTTATATATATAATGCCTAGAATTACTCTAAGCACTGAAATGACAGTTACACTGTTTGAGCTACACTATGTATATGCTCTAATTAAAAGAACACTATGAAATCATTTTTGTAGTCTTTTGATATCTGTACATGTTGTTATGATATCTTTATCTTGGTATATCTATAATTATTATTTCTTTACTATCATGAATCTGATCCAGGCTTATGACACTCGTTTTAGTGTAAAATGGTCACATTTCATGACCAGGCATGCAGGTGCATAAGTCGATCCTCAGGATCCATACTTCTGTACTGGTAGCCATTTAGATAATGGGACGGTACAGTGAGTATGCAAAGTGAAAAGCATGGAGTGATTTCCATTTGTCAGTAAGAAATGGGTTAAGCGCTTGTTGTATCCAGATTTAATGTAGGGTCAAGTACAATTAACTGCTTACAAGTAGATGAGTGACGCCCCCTTGCCTGCAATATATGGCTTTCTAGAATTTGTGCAACAGCTGGGAAGAAAGGGTTTATTTTGCTTTACGTTTAGTGTATAGTGCCATGGGTTTCTTCTAATATCTTCCTGCTTTCTCAACAGGTTTCTGACTACTTAGAAAACAAATTTTCCCAACGTAAGAGCCCTAATAAAATGAAATTAACCATGGTTATTGGAGCACAGCCATGGCTGGCAAATATGAATGAGCCCCAATACATTGCTGCAAGGAAAGCAGTGAAAAGAGGTAAAGAAATGCAATGCTCACTTAAATTGACAGTATTAATAAAGTAGGTGTATTTTACAGGCATTGCCCAAGGCATTTCATATCAGCTATTCTGTATTAGTTACCTACCTCTGTATTAGGTGGGGCCTGCAATGAGATGGCTGTAGAATACCTAAACTTTCTAGCATCTCCCTCCTCATCCCAGTGTCTGCTGATCAAAAAAACTATGTACAGTCCTACATTCCCTTAAGTGTATATTAGACATTTGTTTCTATATTATAAACAATAGTAGCCTTACACAAGTCCTGACAAGTTCTGATAATCCTACTGATTATTAAACTGTATGTATACAAAATGCATATTATTCATTATAAAGCTACTGTTCTTAGGAGGTAAAAATGCAAAATGCTACAAAAAAAACTATTAAGATATAGAAGTACAATAGATGGAAGGCTATAAGTCTAAGTTATACTTTATACTTCTCAGATACATGATTACACTTTAAATAGCCATTTAGGCAGGTGCATAAGAGCAAAAAAACTAAACTGAAGACATGACAATAACGTGAGATCAGAAGATTTCATATAAGGGGTCATTTAAGATAATTACCCTTACTGTACATACTGTAACAATGGAAACACTGTTAATGCATTGTTACTCTAGGAAGCAACGGACTGCAATTATGTGGCAGAACAGATGACATAGAAACACAATGTTAGATCTATTTCTCAGAATGTTTAAATAAATCTGTTTCCGTACTCACAACTATTCATATGTTTGTGCCATTTAGTGTTCAACACTGACGCAGACATGATACGTGCTGGGGGAACAATTCCAATAGCTAAAAATTTTGAGGAGGTTTTAGGAAAAAGTGTCATGTTACTTGGTATTGGTGGACCTGATGATGCTCCTCATGGACAGAATGAGAAGATAAGCAAGTAAGTTATAGTTTCTTCTTCTCTCAAATACATGCATTTATTTTTTTACACACACACACACACACACACACACACACACACACACACTCTGGACCATGCGGTGCAGTACCCGGCTGTTCGTTCATGTTTTATGCACAATCCTAATATATTTGCGGTACGCAGATTATATGGAGAGTTATAAAAGTGATTTCACACTATTGGGCGCCCCCTGGTGTTTATGTTAGATTCAAGACATTGGGCTGATATCTGTAATTATCATGCAGCATACACCCATTATGTGATGCCTCCAGCATCATATAATCAGTTTTTTATATTTCTTAATTTACCAATGTGAAACATTTGTGTTGTGTTGTTTTGTATCAGTTATTGTTTTTTTTCCACTTGCTTTAACTTCTATTTTGCTTTGATTTCCTTATAGGTTCAATTACATTGAAGGAACAAAATTGTATGCATCTTTTATACAAGAGCTGGCCTCTTTCTGACCATGCTGCGTCATTACACAGAACAAACATACCCCTATTATGTGAAATGTATTAAATAGGGTCCTTAAAAAAGAAAGAAAATAATACTAAATGTTATATTCCAGGTTACTTCTAGAGAACATAGTTATCTTCCATTAGTTTATAAGTATAGGAGCGACTGTTGTTTAATATATCTACATAAACCATTAACAAACTGATATGAAAGCCGCAACATGTCTCTGTTAAATATAATAATTACACTTGTTTGTGAGCAACAATTCTGAAAGATGTCAGATTTATGTGTTATGCCGGGTATGTTTTATTTTACTATGACTTAATAGCAGTATTATTTGCATAAATATTCATTATTGTAAAACAAAAAGTACCTTATATTATGTATGTATGTGGAGTCAAATTAATAAATGACTTTTTGCATATAGATTAATTAATGTGTAATTAACTTGCATTATAACAAGCGTACAGGAAAGTGCGTATAGGCAACGTGTGGCTCTGCAGTCCCAGCATGCTTTGCCAGGTATCAACTATGTCTATGCGGTTAAAGCAGGCTAGAACATCTAGTTCTATATAGAGGGGGAGGCATTAGGTATTAGAAATCCTCTAATGCAGGGGTAGGCAATCTGTGGCTTTCCATGTGTTGTCAAACTACAAGTTCCAGCATGCATAGTGGTTGCATGCAATATATACTAAAGGGTGAAGGGGTTTTATATATATATATATATATATATATATATATATATATATAGTATATATAGTAGTAAGTATATAAAATAATATACATATTTTTGTAAAAATAAATTAATTGAGAAAAAAGGGGAGGACTACCCCCCTCCAGTCTGAAGAACAGTAAGGACACTTGTAAACACGTACAGGAAGAGTTTGCGAAACTCTATAAGAAGAGTCCGAACAAGGTAATAGCAGAGTGAGAGATGGTTAATTTTCACTACCTGTACATGTTCTACTGGTCCATAAAATTAATTTAGGGCACCATGTAATCAGATCTTGGTGTGTTTGTTATAATTTATTGGGGGATAATTGGCATGGTGTAGGTCAGAAATGGTTTTGGTGATAGTTACTCCCAAATAACAGAGATCACGGGCGCCACTGAATTGGGCTTCATATTTCGAGTCGCACCACAATCCACACAAGGAAAGGTTACTCTGTATTGGGAATCCTATATCAAACCGGTTGTTTTTAATTTGTTATTTCCCTAAAATTGGTGCTTCTCCAGAGCAAAACTATACATTTACAAATACCACACTTTGAGAAAAAAGAAAAGAATAAGCTCTTTTCCAATGGGAGCACACCCAGCAGAATAACCTTATATTTATATTTGTAATAAAACTGAATTTTATTAATTCTATTAAAATCCGCGAAAATGTTAAAAGTATAGATAAAGTGCAGTTCCACCTCTGCTAATTGTATCAGTGTCTATTTGATCCCTAATTATACTTTATGCAGATAATGCATGGACTCTCCGTCCTGTATACAGGTTACCATTAGACATTAGGTCCACTACCCAAACATTTGTCTATTCATACATGTGGTAATACAGTTGTATTTTTTATAACTGATGTTTTTATTTTAATCTTTTATTGCAGTTTTAGATCGTTTTTCAATGATTATTAATAAGTTACTTATTTTAAACTTATATTTATATATCCTTAAATAGATATTTTTCTATATTAATATCACTACTGCCCTCTTCGTCACTGTAGTATTGTCTTTATCAGAGCATTCAATAGCAGTCTAGTTAGTTAATATTGTAGCAATTTAGTTTCTCATAGCAGATCTCTCTTGCTGTCAATTATAATAATAAGTAGACTACTGACTCTGACCACTGTTTTCAATCTAGAGCCATGAGACCCATGTTTACCTTCCTCTGTTTTTGCATATCATTTCGTTGGGAACACAGGTTATAACTGTACCACGAGGGTGCGGAGCTTAGAAAAGGGGCGTGGCTTAGCTGGAGAAGTGGCGGTATGCCATACCGGCCCACTTCATGCCATGGTATAGATGCTGCTGCACTATGAGTAGCTGTGTATATGTATGTGTGAGATGTGTCTGATGTAAATGCTGCTGTTATGTGAAAGAACCTGTGACTTGCTAGTAACTGCTACACATGTGACAGCCTTCAGCAGGATATACTGGAGGTATGGAGTTTGGACTTCAGTTTCCTCACTCCCCCTGTATATCCTGCTGCAGGCTGTCACATGTGTAGCAGTTACCAGCAAGCCACAGCATGTTTCATATAACAGCAGCTTATACATCAAACAGTGCTCACACATACCGTGTTTCCCTGATAATAAGACACTGTCTTATTTTTTTTTTCAGGACAAAAAAAAATCATAGGGCTTATTTTATTGACCTGCTTTTGATCCAATCATGGTCCCCCAAGTGCTGCTGACATTATGACACCTCATTGTTCCCCCAAGTGCTGCTGACATTATGACAGCTCATTATTCCCCAAGTGCTGCTGACATTATGACACCTCGTTGTGATTTAGATAGGGCTTAATTTCGGGGGATGGCTTAGAACGTTTACTGTAAAATAGGATAGGGCTTATTATCAGGGTAGGTCTTATTATCGGGGAAACATGGTACATATGTGATACCCAGGCATCACAAGGTGTAAAATCAGTAACAACTCTGCCAGAAAGGATGTCTGGTTCTGACTTTGTTACATTGTGTTGGAGGTGAATGTAACATGTTTATTGTCGGCTAATTAGCAGCAGGTGCGTGGTCAGGCGCCTGGTTATGTACATGTCACGTGTGTTACACAGGACTCGTCTTCTGTAACAGGCTGGCCTCTGTCTGAAGTAATGTTATAAAAGTTTGAGGTGCGCAAAAGGAGGTGATGGTTGATGGTGATACTGCGAGGCTGAGAGGTGTCAGGTTCCATATGCTGGAGAGAAAGACTGATAAGATCATGAAGGCAACATGGAGGTCCACTATCTGAGGAGGAGGTTGCCGAACTTTGCAATTGGGCAGACATGTCTGAACCCAGTATGGAGAATGAGCAAGAACTGGAGGGGGCCCCGTACATCTCCCCTTGGTCGCTATCCAAACCAGGGCCAGAGGGGATGGTAACAAGTGCTTGTGGGACAGTCCGCAGAGAGCACCCCTGCCAGACAATGAGTGGTCTGAAATGACTGCGGAAGAGCCAGAAGAGCCGGCGAACATCTGGTTGAGAAGACCTAAGAGGGACCCTAACCGCAAGAAAGGGTTAGGCTGCACAGCTAGCCATTATGCCAAGTGACTGGCCAAGCAGGCTGAACGCCTGTTGCTGCTCATTGTCAGCTTCTAACAGATAATGCTAGCTTCAGCTACCGTTAGAGGGATGAGGAAACATGTTCCAGCCTTTTGTGATAAATCTAGCCCCGAGTATAAGCCGAGGGGAAGCTTTTTCCACACATTTTTTGGGTTGAAAAACTCAGCTTATACTCGAGTATATACGGTACTCCTCATAGCATTTAGCATTTTTAAAAAGCATTTCCTGCCTGTTTCTGTTTAAGTATTTTAAGAGGCGTTTATTAGCATATGGGCATACATTTCTTATACTGCTGGTTTGGAAAAGTGGGGATGTTGACCACAGCAATCAGATTTAAGCTTTCTGTTTCATTTTACATACTGGAGAATGTGAGCTTGAATCTGGTTGCTATGGGCAACATGCCCACAGTTTAGTAAATTCAAGCCATGGTGTTCTTTGGTGAGGCAGTAGTAACTGGATTATTGTTTTATATTGTTTTATGTTTCTTACAGCAACCATGCTGTAGTCCCATACTCATTGGGTTAGAAGAGTCTCTCGTAATACTGTACTGAGAGTAGCCACAATCTCAAGTAGGGAACATGTGGTACCCTGCAAAACAACACCAAAAACTGTTATGGCTTAATTGTCATAGTATAGATTAGGCTCTACATGGGAACTGGAAAGCCCAATGAAGCTATAATAATGGTAACACATCTCCTATCCTAATACCGTGTTTCCCCGATAATAAGACACTGTCTTATTTTTTTTTGGTCCAAAAAAACACCATAGGGCTTATTTTTGGGGTAGGTCTTATTTTAATTAACATTGACAGAGATTTATATAAACAGTCCTGCTTTTATACCCATCATGCCCCCCAGTCCTGGGGAATTCACTAGGGCTTATTTTCAGGGTAGGGCTTATTTTGGACTGTTTTACAAAAATTTGGGTAGGTCTTATTTTCGGGATAGGTCTTATTATCAGGGAACACGGTATAGAGGTGTAGAGTGTAAATTAAATAACCTGATGGTACACAAGATCTTTCTCCTACAAATACCGAGAACAATCTCAAAACGTGCTGCTGCTATACAATAGTGATTCATAACAATAGTGCTGGGTAAAGTGAACTGCAGTCTGTATATTAGGATAAGAGTGTTGCCATTATCAGACCTAAACTGACAGTTAATCCATAACAGTTTCTCTTGATTTTCTTCATTATTAATTCTTATTTCACACAAATTTGCAGACTTTTATATGCTGTGTAATAGACCCCTTATTATGAAGACAGTCAGTCACCATCCCCACATATAACACAATTAATTTGCACATTCCACAGCATTCATTACACCTCCCCAAATTCTCCACTATTAGTGTCAAATGCGATGGAAACATAACCACAATATGGGGTATATTTACTAAGCAGGGAATTTGCTGGGGAATTGAAAAGTGGGGAAGTTGCCCATAGCAACCAATCAGATTCGAGCTCTCAGTTTCATTTTACATACTGGAGAATGTAAGCTCGAATCTGATTGGTTGCTATGGGCAACTTCCCCACTTTTCAATTCCCCACCAAATTCCCTGCTTAGTAAATATACCCCTATGTCTGCACTCTAAAGCCGCTTTGTGTACTTTTGGATGTCTGGAAACTGGTGTCTGCACACTGTCTTATTACTATGTCATTCTTTGCTTCACAATAGAAATTCTATATAGGAGATCGCCTAGTACAGGAGCATTACCTTTGTCCTGTACCCCCCTACTGCTTTCCACTGTATCAATATAGACAAGGACAATAGGGAGCTGGGCACTCATTAGAACGATTATCATTCTCGTCTGATCTGAGGTGATTTTTCCCTGGGAAAATTGCCTGAAATCCAGGAGCGGGCCACCCTGGATAATGAAAGTAAAGCGCATATACTACACTACATTAATGCATTAGACTTAGTTTTTAATCCTAAATGTACATTGCTCTTGTGACAGTGTAAGCGCAGTGCACTGCCTGCAGAACATAGCACTCCTGCGTATAGTGAGGCGCCTCCATCACTGTGACCACACTTCAACACCGCTGAGCTCGCGCTCCTATAATCAAACGCGCCAAAACCCAGTAGTGCGGCCACGTGACACCGCCGGGACCGCCTTCGGACGTCACACGCCAACAGTGGGGCGTGACGCAGCCGCGTCTCGTGCCTACGGCAGGCCGCTGGTGACTAAGATCATCGCGAGCAAACGCAGAAGGTTTTGTTAGTGCAGGTGAGTGTGACAGGTGGGTGACACCACATTGTGCCTTCCCAACTCGCGGGACACCTGGTGGGTGTTATGTTACCCTTGGAGGCCCTCACTGAATGCTGTACTGGCCGCACGCGCTGTGTTCAGCACCACTGCCTCCTTAGGGCTTTTTGGGCCTCTACGCTGCCGTCGTTTTGTCCTGTACGGCTGCGGATTGTCTGTACTTCTGATTGGCCGAGGAGATGAGCCTCGCGCACGCCCAGCAACCGTCTCCCTGATCGCCCGCCTGACGTCACCCTGTCCCTTGCGAGCACTGTTTACCGGCTGCCCCGTGCGACCGTTACCCATATAAGCGCCGCCCCATCGTTATCTGTGCTCTGCAGTGACAGGGGGAGCTCTGATAAACACCGCGGTTACTTTATACTGGGACAGCTGCGGTCCGGACTGTGTTTAATTTGTGTCTGGTTTCATTGCCTCGTTCGTGTGATTTGATGAAATACAAATTACCTGTAAATCAGCTTTTCCCAGTGTATGTGCTGAGCTTTTATATATATTCATTTTATAATGTTCTGTGCGTTTTTCAATCTAGGAGGCAGCCAAATATATATGCATATACATACATAGAGAGAGGGTTTAGGTAGCAGGCAGGTGAGGGATATATATATATATATATATATATATATATATATATATATATTTATTTATTTGTATTATTTTTGTGTTAATAAAATAAAAACCCAGTTGAAGTGAGCAGTTGTGTGTGAATATGGACCGGGGTTGTGGGGTACAGAATACTTATATAACCCCCGGCAGTGTCATTCTGTCAGGGCCTGCTTTCCGTGCTTCTCTGCAGTTGCTGTTTTTATACTGTGACAGCTCTTTTGGAAAGACATTAACAGACAATTCTGAATTAGGTGCAAAATAGAAATAAAACAAGTACAGTATCATTGATCACTCCCACATCTCCTGTGCGGCCCAACCTACTATCCTCCAATCACTCCCTGAGATCCCACTTCTTCTCCAGATTGTCCTACTGTCCCTCTACCTAATCTTACTGTCACCCTCTACGTCCCTGTGTCATCTCTGTGTCTCCTCCCACTTCGCATGTTGGCTCACATGAACAGGGCCCCTCTGCCTCCTGTTCTTCTCACCCCATTTTGCCGCCATCTTATTGACTATTGTCCACACTGGGTAGAAGTTAGATGAAAGAAAACTGGAGCCTGAGGTTGTGAGGTGACTCAGTTAAAGTGCTGTAGTCCCTGTTCCTTTACAATACAGACGTCAGACCTATGAGATTTGTAAAACTCAGTCTCAAGTTTCACATGGTTAGCTGAATATCCTTGTTATTCCACATTAAATCAACACAATTTTATTGTACATTACCTTCTCTAATTTCAATAAAATTTGGTGTAATCAATGTTGCTGTAAAGAAAGAGAGCTCTTATTCTCCAGTATGTAAAATAAAAGAGAGCTTGAATCAGATTGGTTGCTATGGGCAACATCCCCACTTTTAAATCTCCCTGCTTAGTAAATTTAGGCCCAAATCTTAGGCTGATATGAACTTAGACAATCTTACAAGTTGTTTGCACTGTTTTTAATAAATGCCAGCAAATCAGTCTTTTATTTAAAAAAAAAAAAGTATTTTGAAAAAACGTAATGTTTTTTTTTTTTATTACAACATACTATTTTATAGATAATAATAAAGCTTGCTTTAATGGGCTTACATTGACATTTTGCTCAACTATCAATTAGGTGAGTTTCTAAGGCCATTTTAGTTTTTAGAGGCATATAACATCAGAGCCAGTGTACATATCAGCTCAAGATATGGGGGATTTTCTTTATACCCATAGCAGCATTTATTAATCTGAATGTCATTACTATCTGAAGCAGTCATTTTGAAACGTGTGCTGATTTTACATGGAATAACCCAGATAGTTTTTGGGAGCTACTACTGGAAAAGTTGTGCAGACTTGGTCAAGCTCCAATGCTCCGGTGTGTCCAGTGCAGCCTGAGAGGATGCTGTATATGCAAAACGCTGTCACACATGCAGCGTCCTCTCAGGCTGCACTGCACGCGCCGGAGCATTGGAAGGACAGAAGACTCCTGGAATGTAAGAATATTTTTATTTTTTTCTAATATTTTTTACAGGTTTTCTATTATTTTTTTTCTTAAACAAACAAACATGTCATTTGTTGATGTTTTTGGCATTTTAACGTGTGGTTTTTTTTCGTGGGTTTTGGGTGAAAATCGTCCTGTGTTAAATCTTTACATATTACGTTGTTATTGCTTCAAGCATACTGGACGGAGTATGCACATTAGGGCCAAATCAAGAGCTCCAATTATCTGATCCATCAGTGCTTGGCCTCATTATCTAATATGGTTTTAATGTTCCTATCAGTTGATGTTTGCAGATACTGTACATTGCATGTATATTGGTTTACATTGTCAATGTTCAGTCCTGATAAGTGAGATACACACTGACGCTTTACAAACATCCAGATATCTTTTCATGACCTACAGTCCCGATCAGCTAAGAAACTTTAAGAAATACCACCCATAGACCTACGATGCAATTACATGCTTGTCCACTAAGTGGCACATTACAGAATGGAAGTCTGTAAAATCTGTTTGGAAAAGTAAAGTGTTTTGTCTGTATGCAATAAAATTAAAATCTATAAGAATATGCTCAGTTCTACATTTACACCTAAAAAAGGGTAAAGCTAAAATTAAGGCCAAACCAACAATTTAAATGATTTTGCCTGTTATACCCCGTTCACACAAAAGTCTATTACCAGGGTAATTCAGTCANTTACCCAGGTAACTGGACTACCCGGGTAATGTTTTATTTGTGAACGGTGTAGGACAAGGATAGTTTGTGAATTACCAGGGTAGTTTGTGAATTACCAGGGTAGTTTGTGAATTACCAGGGTAATTCAGCTCTGTGAACGGGTTAATTACCAGGGTAATTCAGATCCACAGCTAACAACCCTGGTCATATTACCAGGGTAGTTTATGTGAACGG
>JABWIB010001224.1:16137-33450 GCA_016617825.1 Platyplectrum ornatum
AGAGATGATGTTTCCAGCCCAAGTGTAATAACAGTGTAACAGTAACACTGGTCAGTATCTGTGTGCAACATGCAACAATAAAGTATTCTCCCTGCATGCACACACTAACATTCATTTTACCTCCACCTGCAATTCATCATGGTTTTACCCACTCTTTAGATTGGAACAATTTATCTTATAGTGTATGGCCAGCTTAAGTCAAGAGTACGTAAATTCTGGATCTGGTCCAGAGGGGAAAGTGGTCAGATGTAAGGACTGTACTACACTTGCAATGTATTTCTATTACAGAACTGGATTCGACAGATCCATTGGCCTGTGCGCAATATGCTCAATTAGAAGCTGGGTTTTTGCCGTGTTACTTACCATCCAACATCTGATACCGTAGTCCCATTCACATAAACCTAGGAATTTGCTTCTCAGATGGAGCTGTAAGTATAAGTATAATTCTTTTTATTTTTTAGTTTTTTTTACACCCGGAACCGGGAATAACTCACCAGACCCAGGATTTTTTAGATGGACCGTTCACACTGCACCTTGACCTGGGTTGTCCGGATCCAGGTATAACCCGGTTCTGTCACTATGTAATTATTGAATATTTATGACAAGTAGACCACATACCATTCACACAGAGCCATCAGTTAGATTAGACATAAGCTAACATACAAATATAAATATGGAGCTATGAACCCATTAGAACTAGAGCTGACTAGTATCAGGAAAGATACCAGCAATACACGTTTAGAGGGCTATATATGGCATTTTATTATATCTGTGACCTAATTACCAGTATTTATTTCATCCAGCAGAACGTATGTAACAGTGATCAGTGAACGCACCGCAGTCTCTCTCCCTTGGTAATAGAAACTTTTTGGTAGGGGTTTTAAGTGGAGGAAACATCAGTCTTCATCCAGCTCCACTCAGCAGCTGCCCTCCCTCCAATCAATCACCAAGGGACAGAGGGGGGATGAAGCGGGAACTCTCGGGGCCGGGCCCACTGGTCTCTCTAGGGCCATTTATCACGTTCGGGGGAAAATAATGGAGCGTTAATAGACTGCGCATCATAGAACCTTCTTTTAATTTCTTTCTTTTTTTCCCATTTCCCAACAAATTTTTACGAAATGAACCTGATCTGCGGAGAGCAGAATGCCGGGAGATTCCTGGCAGTCTTGGCTATTTGTCAATGTCTTTGAAGCAAATAGCACCCGATTTATGGTAGAAGGAAAAAAAAATGAACGTTGAAATGTACTATATATATACTGTGATAAGTCTAACGGTGTTAATATAGCGTTGTATCGGATAATATTTGCAGAGCGCAAGCTGTATTGGAATAGGTTGTTATGGTTTAAAGGAGGTACAGGCTCCATGAAGCAGTTGGAGAACAAAGNATATGGGAGATTTACAATATTACTGTATGTAGAGGAAAGCAAATCAAACTTACTATTACTAGTCAAAGGATAGTGTGTTGCAATATGCAATCAAACTTCCCCTATGGTGTAACTACAGTAGGTACAGTGGATGCGCCTGCTACCAGTACCTGGTATGTACCTCATGATGTAGACTTCCCCTTCACAGGACCAGATTAACAATGAGGCTGATGAGACTACAGCCCCAGGCCTCCAACTAAAAAAAGGCCCCACACATACAACCAATCTTAAGGCCTCCCGATGAGGTAATGACTGCAGGCAGTCACTGATATCCACCCGCAAGAACAGTGCAGTGCGCTAAGCGTGATAAAGGTGGGTACAGTATGATGATGGCAGGGTTGGCAACAGAAATCTCTGAGCCCAGTACACCCAGATTTTTGGGGGCCCCTCCCAATAGTGTTAGCATTAGTGCAGACCCTCCAACATTAGGTACAAAATCCTCTGTTCTGGAACTTCCAGCAATCAGTTACTATGGTAACCACCATTGTTACATTACTCAGACATCAGTTAGTTCGTTATAACCAGGTGAGTGACAGCTGAAAGCCCAGGAGCGGAGTATTATGTACCTGATGGAATGGGTCATGTTGCAGGGTCTGNTAGTGACTGTGCCTCCCTGAAGCTCAGGCCCATCACAGCTGTCCCCCCCTGTCGCCAGGCCTCAGAGGTGGATTGGGTATTCAAAGTGGCCCTGGAAAAGGAGGAGGCCACATGTGGGCGGGACCAACTATAGGCGGAGCTAAATGTATAGTAATCAGAATTAGCATTGAATAAAGAACTTTATATAACATATATGTATAGGGTTATGTATAGCCAGTTATGTAAGAGTTACAATCTAATACAACATTTCACAGTACAATAATGAAATTTACCTCTATACAATATAGATAGCATACCTAATGACCACAACCCAATTCAGTGACCAAGTATAGCTGCCTTCCACACGGAGAAGATCCTAGTGACCTCTATTCTATCCAATTATCATCTTAGTGACCACCATCTATTACTCTGATCACAGAGCCTCCAAAGCCACCGGCCCACCGGAATATTCCCTGTAAGTCCTATGGCAAATACCATAGAACTTACCTGCCAGGCCTGGATGAAGGGGGTAAAGTGTGAATAATTGGTCCTCATGTGATTTACCACCCTCACAACACTGGTCAAACCCACGTGTCACTGGTCATGCCCACTCAATTAGGCCATTGAAGATTTTCAGCCGCAGGCCCACACGATCTTTAGTCCGGCTCTGCTCCTTCTCCCAATGTATTTTGGTCGCCTCCTGTCATCTCTGTTCTGTTCTGCCATCAAAGCTTCTTTCCAGAGCCATGACTCATTGACCCCCTCCGAAATTTCCTATGGGACCCAATTCTGTCTGGTTCTGCCCCTGATATTTTAATTAGTACAAATCTGAGGGTACAGCAGGGTGCAGCCAAGCACAATGCAGTTACTTTCACAGATATGTTCCCTTTCCCCAGTCATACACGATACTAGTACAAGTGCTGGGTACGTCAATGTATAATAATGTATATCAGAGACAGGGGATAAGCTTTGTGTGACATAGCAACAATACTAAATGTATAGTATATTCTGGTAATTGCTATAAAAATCTAAGGCTTGCATTGAGATTTGGATTGTAGTAATTGCATTTGTTTTTTTTTTGAGTACTGTTTATACCATCAGGGGTACACAGAGTNTGGATCAAGCCCAAAAAGTCTACAGTCCTGTGCTGAATTTTAATGGGCCGCTGTTACGCCATAACATAATCTTGCACCAGGTAAGCACCTGANTGAGGAAAAGGTGGCGGTACTGATTAATCCTGATTATTATACCATTTTTAATGCACATGTAGAGAATAGTGCATTACCAATGGTATAGTANTAATAATAATAATAATAAAAAAGTAAACAATATATAAACCCTTCCCTCTCTACAAAACAATACTTATAATGGACCGGACATCAATTAATAACAATAGGTGATTTACACAGACACAATATGCAAGTCGTCATTCAGTTTACTACGCACGCACAGTACAAGGATTGCCCCATCGGAATGCAGCTGACCAATGCTAAACCTTTATCTACATGCGGGGTGGGTCCACTTACCACATGAAATACACATGGTCGGTGGGGATAGGTATGCTAATTGTACATTCTGCACATAGAGGGTTATGTGCAGAATACTGAAGGTCGGGTTGTGAACAAGGAACATCCGTCCACAACAGAGACCAAGTAAAGGAATCTGCTCTTAGTTCAGGATCTGGTCCAATAATAATAATAGTGATAATAATATTAATCATAATAATATTTATAAATATAACATTAATAAAATACTGATTAATATTATTATTATAATAATGATAATAGTAATACAATGGTAATTTTGTCCTGAAGTTGTAGACATGGTTCCAGGAGCCCTCTCAGGTACTTAATGGTTAAATCAAAGTCTCCCTTTGACAGGCTGCACATTAATTAGCCATCTCGGAAAGACTAGCACAGCTAATTATTCCTTTTTCTTCCCGGGCCTCCCAGCCAATTCCTGGCATTTAGTGTGACAGTGAAACCGGGTAACATTTTGAGCGCTGACATCTAAAAAGATAAATGATGCTGTTTGGGTCTTAAACAAACTATATTTATGTCACAAGTTTCACTGATTTAGTTAGGGAAGGGACATCAAATTAAATGCCTATATCTTTTTATATTGCTCCTTTACTACATATGGCACTTTTATTTTCTTTGTTAAGAGGTTCCATCTTCTACTTGTTTTCTGTATAACTATTAATGCTGGTTTTATGTTGTCTTGGGCTTCACAAACATAAGCGCTGTCACAAGGGACTGGATCCAGACTCCCTGAGGCCGGGGAGATCAGACACAACGCATCCTTCACACATTTGGGTTTACATGAGAACTCAAGGCCAGATTAAAGTTTCTAGCGGCCCCTGTTCAAATAAATTGTGGGTCTCCTGCTGCACATTAACACATATATTAAGCAAGATATATATGGTCTAATGCTCTAGTGCAGGGGTTCTCAAACTATTTTGACAGGGACCCCATCTGACAAAATTTTTTTCTACACGACCCCAACAAGTTACAGCGGAACAATAACAGTATATATTTATAAATCACACACTGGTGATATTTTTCACCAAGACATCAGATTATCATTTTAAACAGCGATAAGTATATGTTTAAAAGGGTCTGAAAGTACCCCTTTAACCCTTTGGACATTGCATTATTTGTGCATCGTGACAACTGGCAATCCTATGTGACAAATCAATGATGGAACTGGTTCAGTGCAGCAGTCTAGGCGGCCACAGGTATGGGCCTGCAGCTGGGTGATGGTCTCAGATGTGGGCGCGACCCACTTTGGGGTCCTGACCCACAGTTTGAGAACCGTGGTTCTATTGCAACCCCTTGTATTTGTGCCATGCCATTCATTTTCGTCCCTTGTAAAAGTGTGCATTTTGTGTGTGTCCAGTCTCTACTCCTGCCCCTTCTATATAACCTACATTCAGTACTTTTCAGTGACAGTAACAAAGTACCCCAAAATCTACACCAGCATGCCATTAGTCCATTAAATAAAATCTAATCAGAGAAGGACAAATTGTTATTTATTTTACCTTATTGACGATGAGATCTTTAGTGGTGAATTACAAAAGTTCTTTGAGCTCCATCGCTAGTATATTGGCCACACCTTTAAGGGACTATAAATTAGAGAGCTACCTCTCCTATAGTTATTTTTTATATTTGTTAAATTTATTTAGAGTAATGATAAGTAATGATAAGAATTATATATGGAGAAACTTATTGCGTGAAAAAGTATCTTGCAATACAACATTTGTTTGAGAAAGAACATAAAGAAGATATTTTTCAAATCTGACATGTGTCACTTTATGTGGCAATAACTTTTTAATGCTTTTACTTATCCAACTGATTTTGAGTTTTTCGTGACACATTGTACTTTACGTTAGTGGTAAATTTTGGTTGATACAGTCTGTATTTATTTGTGAAAAATGTGCAATTTTCAAAATGTTACAATTTCTGCTTGTAACACAGATACTCATACCACATGAAATAGTTAATAAAATATAATTTCAATATGTCTTCTTTTTGTTGCTATAATTTTTTAGATCTCCTTTTCCTTTTTTAGGGCGGTAGGCGGCTCATAAACTTAGTGGAAATTTTTCACAATTTTAAGAAAATTTGAAAGTTTCAAAAAATGTAGGGGCCAGTTCACGTTGGATGTGGCTTTGAGGGGCCTTCGTGATAGACACCCCCATAAATTACCCCATTTAGAAAACTGCACCCCTCAAAGTATCCAAAACAGTACTCTGGAAGTTTGTTAACCTTTTAGGTGTTTAACAAGATTTAAAGTAAAGTTAGGGTAAATTTTTTACATTTCCCTCTTCTTAACAAATTTTACATGTTAGTCCATTTTATTCTGAACCGATGTTACCCATAAGACAAAACTTAAAATGTAATCCCCAGATTCTGCAGATTTTAGAAATATCCCATATATGGTTGTAAAACGCTATTTGGGTACACCGTAGGGGTCAGAAGTAAAGGAGCGGCATTTGGCTTTTTTAGTGCAGATTCAGCTGGAATGGTTTTAGTGAGCCATGTTGCATTTGCAGAGCCACCGGCTGTATCAGTTAGGTAAAATCCCCCAAGAAGTAATACAATATTGTAAAATACACCCCTCAAGGAACTCATATACGGCAGTTTGACCCCACTGATGTTTTGTAGTGTGAACATTTTTCCTGTCAGGGCGGGCAGGGGTTAACCTTTAATTTTTTAACATTGCCATTTTTTTAATAGGTTTTCATTCATCAAAAGTTGGCATGGTACTCACGGTACTAAATGTTACTATGCAGGCTATCGTCAATGAAACTAATGCAATTTTTAATTTTTAATGCTGGAAATATTCACATTAGTTTCATTCACAAAAGCTGAACATAGTAACCATAGTAACATTTTGGCCACCCCTGGCTTTAGTAAAGATGGCAGCTGTCGATGCAGGATAACAGTGGTGGGCAGGAAGGACTCCGATATATACGGCGCAGGGTCGGAAGGGGTTACATGTGACTTACAGTACAAAGTATTAAAGTATTTTGCTGTACTAAGGGTTCGATTTAGTAAACCCTAAAACAATCGATTTAATATTATAAAGTCATTTACAGACCCACACCGCCCACAGTGTGATTAACACACCGCTCCGAGGGAAAAATTATCGCGGCCTGAAGATAGCAATAACTACTGTTTTCCTGCAATCTCCCCATTGACCTCCCTTTTCCTCCCTGTAATAGTGCAAAAAGTAGAAAAAGTTAAACCCGGAAGTTTACTCACCTTATAGATGAGATGCAGGATTCCTGCAGACAGTGATGTTCCTGGTGTCTGGCGCATATGCAGTATACCGATGCTGGGACCTTGAGCAACATCAATGTCATTGGTGATCCCGCGGATCATCGAGAGACCTCACTGGGCGGGTAAGTATCTGTAAATGCTGAGGGCGATGTTGTCAGGCTCGCAGTGAGGTGATGCGAGCTTGGACGAATGTTATATTGCCCCCAGCGATTTTAGTAGTAAATGGAGCCCTAAGTGCAGAAGGTCTTATCACAGTTTCTGTACCTTGGCAATAGTAAATAAGACCTCTATAAATGATTTAACCCTTGGTTGATGAAAATGAAGACACAGTGAGAGATGAGCAGTGGTCCTATCAGCTCAGTTATGACAGTAAGTTATTAGCGTCCTGAAAAGATAATCTATAAACCGGCTCTGGAGATGTCACATGGTTCGCAGTTCTCAGACCCTCTAGACTGATATCACAATTCTCTATACTGTGTCCACATGACATTTCTCAGTACTACACTGGATGCAGATCCCTTACTATACTATTTGCATCCCTCCCTCGCCCTGCTCTGTACCACCCCACCACTGTAAGAAGGACCAGGATCTGGATCCTCTAGGGATCGGAAAATGCCCCTATTATGTAATTCAGGGTCCAGTTCTTGGTGTTTATGGATTTGGAGAGGGGCCTAGCAATAGGATCTGAATTAATCTCCCTTACTGGGTTCTAAGGATTCGGACCTTCACCATTAGCTTAGGTCTGAATCCAATAAATATATTGGATGTGACCCAGAATCTGTGATTGCAACCATTGTAGGTGAAATTCCTGAAAGTTTAATACCCAGCGCTGCATGGGTATCATACACAACACCACAAAACATATTGGCCTCTATGCAATCTTCATTTTACTGCGACAATGCTCATTTTACAGTAAAAATGGGCATTATTCCACTTGTTGCTTCCATAGCGATCCTTGTAAATAACACATCCCTCTTGTCAATGCGGGCCAGCAAGTCATAATATTTACTAAGTTCATTATTCCATTCCAGGAGTAATATTATCGCCATCTGAATATGATGTTAGTGGTAAAATCCCAGCGATCCCTCCATTGACCTCCCTTTTCCTCCCTCAAATAGCCGTCATTATGTACTTGCGGGGAGAGCACTGGGATGCTATACCTAGTGGTTAAATTAAAAGATATGAAAAAAAATATTAATAATAATAATAAATTATGTTACAGTGCATGCGCCAGGACTTCGGAGTCTGCGACCTCGCAGGACAGGTAAGTATTGGTAGATTTTATGAACGNTGATGCTAGGTTTTCTGAAAGGAGAAGACAACCTGGATCAGCGTCATTCATTATAAAAGTAAAAGAGGCCTTTGTGACAGGCCGATCCCTTTAGTCCAAAAACGTTGTGACTGTTTCTACAACTATGAAGTGTGACCCATGTCTGTGCTGCAGCGTTTCCTTGAGGAAATTAACACCAGTCTATGGACTAACAATAGCAAACAGAATAGAAGATTCCGCGCTCATATTGGCTGCTATGTGAACCTTACGCGGTCAGTAACCTAAAACAGTTATGTGACCAAATGCTATCCTGTCAGTGAAATGGCTTTTAATTGGGGTTGAAGACTTTTAGTTTCTCCCTTCTGGGAGAAACCACCAGTTAGCAGTAGGGGGGTGGGGTGGAGAATGTGACATATGGAAATCCCGCCTTAAGCCCTGCTATGAATGGGCGGGTGTGACTTCATCAAGCACCACCTTTTCATAGTACCCATCGGGACTCAGGCAGTGATTTACATTCTTAGCCTGGATCCCAGGAGATTTGAGGATACTGGGAAAATTGCCCCAAATCTGGCAGTCTCCCGGAAATTCTGCTTTTACCATGCACACGATTCAGTTGAACAATAGTAGTTGTTATAGTAGTTGCTGATTCACATATATTGTATACAATAAACTATAGTGAGGTTTTGTTAAGTTATTTTTTACTTTCAAAACCAATGATATTTCTTATTACTGAAGAAATGCTCAGTACTACTATCATGTATTAGCTGTATAGAAGCACACGTTCTTATGTTTATGTCTCAGTGCCTGTAAATATGCCCCGGGGGAAGGTGAGGGGTGATAATAACCCACCCATTAATTCCTGACCCATGGAGAAGTGATGTGTGCTGGTGACAGCTCAGTGGGTGTATGAGTGGGAGGACAGTACAATGTCACCTGCTTCTTAACTTCAGTATTCATGTACTCCACACAGGGGCCAATCTGTCCTAAAGACCAAAACACAGGGTCCGGCCAGCACATCAATAACCGGCTAGTTAAACTTCTACCGGCCCCTGTGTGAGGCATTAACAGGGCTCTCCAGACAGAGCAAGACCCAAACATCTTGTCCCCATCTGTTTCCCGGTGACAGCTACATTGAAAGGCGTAAGAATGGACAGAGGAACGAGAGAGTGGGTGCACTAAAGAGGAGGACAGAGGCTGAAGGAGCAAGACAGAGTTGTCCGAATTAGGGCACTTATACTGTTAAATACTTGTTAAATCTCTAGAATGTAATGTAAAGGAAAAGGAGGCAGTAATGCGGAGGACACTGAACATGGTCGCATTTTTAATTTCAATATTAAGATTAAACATGTTTAATCCTCAAATCTTGTTTTCTATACATTCTCCATTATAAACTTAGTTTATATTTAATGAAATAAATAGACTATAAATGGACTATAGATACAATCCTTCAATTCAAAGCAGTTATATGAGAATTTATATTTTATATTTATATGAGAAATGCTAAGAGTTATAATACAGTGTGTCAGTGTAATTCTTGTGGGGTAACATTTGGTTCGCAATTGTCATTGTATGCCATGATTATTCTGTATTACCAAAAGAAAAATTAGCTTTCCCCAATCCAGGGAAGAAATCCCCCTCTTCCCCCAATATACATTTAGGCCTCAGTGTAGCTGTAGTACATGTGGATTATATGAAGGACCTGGTAAATTAGAGGTCCCCAATTCAGGATATATTCATTATATTTAAATTAACCCAAGCATGTTTAAAGTGTTCCACTGTGTTAACCTCTACCACCTCAGATGGGGATCTATTCCAATTATCAACTACCCTCTCATTAATGTCATTTTACGCACGTTTCTTCTAAATGTACCACCCTCCAGTTTATTTCCACCCTCCTGTACTTAGTTAAATCCCTTCATATTAATGAAAGCTGCTATCATACCCCCTTGTCCCTTCTCTGCTCCAAGCTGTACACCTCCTTCTGGTCTTTATATGTTTTGTAATTACCATCAGCTTATAGATCCTTTAATTTGCAGCCTCCTTCCCTGCTGTGATCGATGGGTCTTTCCTGCATGCTCCTATTATTTGGCCACATTGGAGGATGCTCCTGGAAATCATTTTCTTATGCTACCTGTTTTTATCCTCACCGGGACCTGGTGTTAAATGTCAGACTTACGCTCAGTGCCTCGTGTAGCTGTGATATATAGGTGGCCGTGCTAATCGTGAAAGGGTGAGTGACATGAGCAATGTGTCACCTCTGATATGAGCACTGAAGGATGCTCATTGCTTCCTGTTCATGTGATAATATATTCAGAAGCATCTGCTCTGCAACCTGAACTCTGTATTTCATGCCTTACATGTGAGAAGTTCTGTAAGTCACTAATAGAGATTGTGAACACTCTCATAACTGTTGCATGGAAGAGTCGCTGTATTTGGCATCGGGATATGGAGCATCATTTTATTACCCAGACTCCTTCCTTGTCATTTCCAAACCATAGAGCAGACGGCATTGACACTATCATAGTCCCAGGTCTATTCATAGATGATCATTACTGTGAACTGATAATGATTTTACAAATACAGTGTGATGGCAATAGCGCAGCAAGGACAGAAATTCAAGAGGGGATTGGAACATTTCACATAGCAGCTTCTCTCATATCTCATCATCAGATATAAGCACTGGACCCTAACATCCCATTGCGCCACTTTGAGCCCCACTTTTCAGTCTCCCTGCTTAATAAATTTAGGCCTTGGTTATCATTATTAATGGTAATTAATAATATTTTTTTTTTCAGTCAGTTCCCTAATTCTTATTTAGTATATATTTTAATCTGGGTTGACAACTCTCTGGAATGTCCAAGAGACCCTCAAAATATCCAATATATTGGGAGAGACTGCCTCCAGCCCTGATGAATACTATGAATGGGTGGAAATTGATGATGTCCAGCTCTGCCCATCAATAGTAAAGGTATTATTTGCTGTTCAGGGGCAAGGCTTTGCCATACATCATGCCCTCCGACCTATGCTATCGACAACCCTAATGTTAATAAAAGTCTATATCATATAAGATCTGTTCAGGGCATGTGGTGCTACAATGAGGCACTCAGGGCCCACTGTGTTCCTGTATTGTTATACTGTGAGAGGCCAATGAAGAAGAAAATGTCCTGTGCTTGTACATCCATTTGCTTCAATTTAAATCTAAATATATTTTCATTTGGTCACATATTTTATAACAAGTGACAATAATCCTGCGGCTGCCGGCAGAGATCTGAAATGCAACCTCCTGGCCCTGTGTTACTCACTTCCCAAGAGGCCCTTTGCTCTGCTATATCTTTGAATTAGGGAGACAGTCTTCACTGCTTGATACATGGGACTCCCGGGACAGAAAAATGAAGGTTATGCACTCATTGCAATATCATATAGAGTCTAGAATTATCTGCCGTCATGTACCTGCAGGTAGTGGTGAAGCAATGATTAACCCTGAGTTGAACCACAGATTCCACACTTCATATAAAGAGAAATACATTCCCTTATAAAAAAATATTATGTGACATTTATATTATATGATTATGTAATACATTAACCAAAATACACACAATTGCTTGTATAAAACACATACACACACACTATGCTATGTTTAAAAACAGATATACACTCAGCTCTATGTATAATATATATATTTATACATATATATATATATATATATATATATATATATATATATATATAGCGGCGAGATTGCAGTGAGATTGAAAAAGTGGGGATGTTGCCCATAGCTACCTGATTCCAGTTCACATTCTCCAGAGTGTAATAAAACTGAGAGCTTGAATCTGATTGGTTGCTATGGGCAACATCCCCACTTTTCAATCTCACTGCAATCTCGCCGCTTAGTAAATATACCCCTCTGGTGTTTATATGAATGCACTTATATGCAATGTAACCAAAGTCTCTTTGAAACTTCCGGGGACAACCCCTTCACTAAGGAGTCCGGTGAACTATTTTGTGCATGGAATGTTCTTTGTGATTATAGAGTTTAGTTGTAAGATGTGTGGATATAATGTAAACTTGTTCTGATGTATGACATAAGTTAGGAATAATAAGAACTTTAGATAATTGTAATAGATAAGGAAGAATATATAAGAGTGGAATATTAGTATAAGTGTACTTAAGTGAAAGTTGGCCTTGTTTGGAAAGTGGAGAGTTACATTAATTTCCTTTTGTAATAAAATGATAAAAGCTAATGTGATCTTGATATTCTTTATCCATTGGGGGTCTCTGTCCCACCTGCCTCAGTTTAGGGTGAGAACAGTACAGGGGCAGAAGAGAGAGCGATGGGGAAGAATACCAGGTAAACACCTCCCCCGGACCACCGGTGGAAACCATCACACAAGTCACTGAGACACAATCTCTCCAACGCCTCAGTTACACAGTATAAAGTGCTGGCAAAGGCTGTGACAGTCTCAGCCAGCACTTTACATGAGGTAACACAGGAGCTGCAGACTCCTTTCCATTTACTCCCCCTCCAATATCCCCCCCTCAAATATTCTCCCCTTCCAATATCCTCCCCCTATCTATCTATCTATCTATCTATCTATCTATCTATCTATCTATCTATCTGTCTGTCTGTCTGTCTGTCTTTATCTACCTCATATCTATTTATCTATCTAATATCTAATCCAGAGATTAATAATACTTTTTTTTAGTGCAATAAAATGTTAGCATTTATTGCATGTAAACATTTAGAAGCAGGTAATTTTCCAAAGGACAATGACCTGCTCTTTACACTTGTACCATCTATGAGATGATATAAGCGCAGAACGAAAGCACAGCCACATTCCCTTCCCTAGAGGACATATTTAAATGAGGGAAACTCCCCATTTCTTGCTTACTTATATTTTTATCTATCTATCTATCTATCTATCTATCTATCGATTTATCTCTATATATGGACACATAGCTGTGTGTGTGTATATATATATATATATAATGTAGGGGCATACATGTATCTGCATCTGTATATATGCATTGCTCTGTATATATGCATTGCTCTGTATATATGTATTGCTCTGTATATATGTATTGCTCTGTATATATGCATTGCTCTGTATATATGCATTGCTCTGTATATATGCATTGCTCTATGTAATACAGATGCACACACTGCTCTATATATAATGTAGGGGTATACATGTATCTGCATCTGTATATATGCATTGCTCTGTGTAATACAGATGCCCACCTTTCTATACATGCTATCAGTCTTAGACATCGGCAGTAAATCTGTATGGTTGACATGGAAATCATTCATCGCTAAGGAGCTATTAGGTATGAGAGTAGATGCATCTTCACCTTTTTGTCCTGGGCTATGCTCCCTGCTGGGTGCGCATCCTGCAGAGGGTTGAACTTTAACTGATCCCCAGCTATGTCTGGCAGTAGCCTCCGAATCCTGCAGTCTCTCCAGCCCTCCTTCCCTAACCCCCCAGCCCTCCCCAGCCTTATCCCATTCTTCTCCTCATCAATAAGATCTGTTCTCAAAGAGTCCCACAATCAGTTTTCCGATGTTCTCCACCTCTAGTGAAGATAGATTGGACAGAGTAATAAGACAGATTACACTTTAGCTACTACGCGACCTTCTGTTTTACACACAGTTAACAAACTACTAACAGGCATTATAGCCCTATTTATGTCCTAGCAATTACCCCCCCAATTCTTTACAAAAATCTAATCATGAATAAGAAAAACTCCAGTGTTTGGGGATAAACAGGGCATTCAGGTCTCTGTCTTGTGTAAACCTGCAGAACCAAGGAAGGTTCTGTTGTTTTAAAAAGGTGAAATTTACATTGAACAGAACAGTTTTCAGCATAAAGTGTTTAGAAAAGGGCAGAGGTTGGTATAGCAGTATACAGAATAATGCTCATATGAAATGAATGACATTATGTTTTATATTTCTATGGTGATATTATCTTCATTTTCTTAGATTTTTGGAGGTATACTTTTATTATTAACATGAATTGCTCATATTGTGATGTAATGATGTAATGTTAATCATCTCCCAAATTAATTATCCTCACTCACCCCAAGATATATCCCAGCTCCTTCTCTCTCTTCACAGGATCTACAGCTCTCTTCTATACTTAACAAATGCTCTGATTCCCGGTTACAGGACTTCTCCCGTGCTGCACCCACTCTCTGGAATAATATTTCTGTCAACAAACTTTTAAACGCGCACTGTGACAGTGGTTGAAGTGGAAATTTAGAAGTGGCGGTATGGAAACAGAATATAAGAGAAATCAATGGAGATTTGGTGGTATATTTACTAAGCGGTGAGATTGCAGTGAGATTGGAAAGTGGGGATGTTGCCCATAGCAACCAATCAGATTCGAGTTTACATTCTCCAGTGTATAAAATGAAACTAAGAGCTTAAATCTGTTGGGTGCTATAGGCAACTTCCCCACTTTCCAATCTCACTGCTTAGTAAATATACCCCTTGAAGTTTTTTAATGACATCAGTGGGAGAAGTGCCGGTATGGCATACCCCCGTATACACCCCCACTTCCAGCCCTGCCATGTGAAACGCTGAGTGTGTTGCTTCATGGTTTTGCCCATATGTAATCTAGCCTGTATTGGTCTCCTCTATGGAGTTTCCCCTAAACTGTACAAAAACTTTCTGCTAACCTACAAAGCCACTGCACCCGCATACATCTCCTCACTTATCTCAAGATATGTCTCAGCTCCCTCTCTCACATCTATACAGGATCTACAACTCTCATCTGTACTCAATGAATACTCTATTCCAGGGGCAGGCCCAGGTTGCAGGGTGGCAGAACCATCAGTGGATAAGGACCGCACTTGTTTGCTGTTTGGCATGTGCAGCCATGCAATGAAAACACCGGTCTTCCAGGTGGTTGCTATCTGGTGTTTGCTTTGCACGGCAGCACATGAGCTTTTCGGTATTTGTGCGGCCATGCAACAGTGGTTCCACCAATTAGCGAATATAGGGGAAGGGGGCATCTGTGATGTCACTTAGGGCTGCCTGGGTCTCACTGAGACATGTGGATTGGTCCAATTCACATGTATTAGTGAGACCCCGCGGTCGGACATGACATCCTGATATCCTGCGTAGAGATGAACGGACTCGGTTAATGAAAAGTGAACCCCCTGAACTTACCTGATTCGACTACCGAGCCAAACCCCTTATTGCACGATTAACACAAACTTCACAATTTTGATTTCAGCACTCCAGCCCTCCAGCACTACTAGCACTCCTCTGTGACTGGATCATAAAAAGCACTGTTGATGATGAATCACAAAATGTAACTTTTTATCAATTTTTTTTAAAATTTTTCTATTTAAATTTTGTTCCGCACAGATAAATGCCACTTTTGGAAGACTGGGTCTGGCCTGTACTCTATATCATATTTACATATCAGAGGCTTGTGGTATAGTGCGACAACAACCCCGCAGGAATGGATGTGGACAGTGTATAACCTAGTGACTGTGGGCATCATGGCTCCAAAATGGTTAATGATTTTCAGAAGTATATGTCCCTTTTAAATTTCTCTCCTCAATTTGCCTGCGGGCTCATTCTGAAGGATTTCTTCTTAGCTGGGCACAATTAAAAACAAAAGCAATCAAAAAATAAAACATAAAATACATGAATCGAAGAACATTAGGGAGAATTAATGGGCTACACGAAAAAAGCAGCCCATAGTGGATCTCCTCCCCTGCTTTATTTCACAGCTCCCAGGGGAGGACGGAGATGGAGAACGGTGCAGAGAGAGAGAGACAGGGGAGAGGAGGCGAGTCGGGATATTACAGGCATTTATACAGTACTTATTTACTTTTCCTTTAGCCAGTTTTAGTGCTGACGGTTGTTTTTATGCACATTCAGAAATCATAGGTAGCACGCATCATGTAACACTCATAGACACAGGCTCACTACAACGCAGGGTACTATTGTATATTGTCATGTCTGTGTACATATAGAGGATAGATGCAAATTAAGGTATAATATATATTTTTGCTGGGGTACGAGTCATGTCACTCTGAAAAGCAGTCACAGTTCCTTATTCATTAACCAAGCAATGCTCCATGCACTTGAACCATCAGAGACAGTGTGAGTTGTGTGAGTGCTGTGTGACTTGTGCGAGAGAGAGATATAATAAATAATACAAAACATAAATTGTATATATTTAAATGTATACACATATATTTATTTAAACATCTTTTTTAAGCAACACACTTCACATGATTAATCTTGGATTTCAGCACAAACATAAGCAATATTGCACACCTCCAGTGGTCTCATATAGGTGTGGAGTGTCATATTAGACACGTCCTGTATTGAAATGAATTGGTCCCATGTGGAGTATTTGTTCTACCCACCAGACCACTCAACCCCTGATACGACTGTGTCAAAAGATTTTTATTGAATTAAGTACATGATATGGAATTTAAACTTTCTATTGTACAATGTTAATATATACACAAAAACATTTGACAGGATTATATACAAAATATATATAAAATCTAAATCCTTAAATGCACACTACAGCATGAACACGCACATTAAAGAACTGGCTTAACTTGGGTAAGGCCTTTACCTTAGAGGACACCATCAAAGCCAGTTTACTTCCTTATTAATGGTCAGACCCCAAATAGACCACCATACGTTGTTGTTTATTGAATCAGCCTCTATATAACGCACAAGTAACCTGCGGCACTCTAGGGGTACCAAAGGTGCCAGCATGGCTTTGCACTGACTTCACAGCATGTCTAATTTAAAACCCTACACTATACTATGTGCTGTATCCTCAACTGTGTTACCATTATATCACACTAAACACTTATTAATGAATGTTAGAGACTTATACTTATTTATAATTATATACTTACTTATACCTTATACTTATACCTTGATTTACATGAATATGAGTCACATGAGAATTTTTAGTAAATAGACCCCTAGGTGTTGTGAATGCATCTTCATATATAAATTATGCCTATTCACTGAATGCATGCTGGGATTTGAAGTTCTACAATATACCTAACAAGTTGGCAATGGTTGGCCATGTCTGTTATGTACATACTTCTTATAAATTGTCCCGCTGTCCTGCTTGCTCCAATAAGTGTATACATTTTTTTTCTACTTTTTATGAATGGGAAAGAATGTATATAATGTATATATATATATATATATATATATATATATATATATATATATATAGAAAATCAGTATAGATAGTAGCCTTACATGAAA
>JABWIB010001224.1:78091-91217 GCA_016617825.1 Platyplectrum ornatum
TATTTTTTAAAATAAAAAAAAAAGTAAAAGAAGGTCCGTGATCCGGGCCCCCCGGGCCCCCTCCCGGTGGTCGGGCCCGGGTAAACTGTACCCCCTCCCCCCCCCTCTCGGCGGCCCTGGGCCCGGCAGGATGTTATAATGCCATGACTCCATGACATGTGGGAAGGGAGGCCATCCTGGTCCTGGGCCCTACTCTTTCTGATGGTGGCCCTGTTACAGCCATGACTTTTTTAACCACATGGAAAATCTTGGTATTCTTGAGTTCTGAAGAACACAGCAACAGTAGTACAGTAAGATGACCATGAGGGAAAGGCTACATATGTCCCTCTATTGTATTATTTCCCTAAAGTCTAAATCAATTAGAACTCTAATCTATTAGCATTGATTCTCAGGTAAACATAGTTCGAGACATTGTGATATACTATTAGATTATGAGGCATCCACCTGTAGAATGCATGTAAGCCCTCACGAGCAGGGACCTCCACCCTCCTTTTATCTACCTCAATATTCCCCCATCCCCTCCCTCCTGTCTTTCTCCATTGTTAATATATTATACACCGACCCTCTGTTATTATTCTGTAACCTCACCCTATGTATGTATTCCATGTGTGTTACGGTATGCTATGCATTGTACCTCCATGCTGTGAATGTATTACATGCTTATTATAAATAAACGTCATTAATAATAAAAAGAATAATAACCATAATAATAATAATAATAACAATCATATTAATATGTGATAAAAGGAAGGAAATGAAATTGGTTGCCAGGCCTCAAAAGCCGAGCTCCCAGTACTGCAGTACTAATAGTTATCCAGCGGTCAATAATTATGGTAGTCAGCTACATCGACCACAAATACTTACCCTCCAGCGAGGTCCCACAATGGTTTTTAATGTGGGGACTTTATTCCCTGAAATTCAAGTGATCGTCCCTTAGTAAATGGAGCCCATAGTCTTACTAACCTCTTTCTCCAGTCAGGTGGATCTTGTGAGGGAACTTATTTGGCTGTCCGGTGTTGGGAATACAGTTTTCGAAATGAAGAGCATAGCAGAACCCCGGCTGTCACAATAGAAACATTAGAAGAGTGAATGTAAAAAGATACCATTCAACCGGTGCTGGACTACATGTTCCAGCATGCCCTAACCAGCCTCTGAGAGGAAAGGGGGCCTGACCTGAAGAAGGGTCGGACAATAGCCTGCTTCTATCATTTAAGCTGGCCATACACCAGAAAGATAATCTTTCCAATCAACAGATAAATGACCCTCACAGCAGAAATCTGTTAGATGTGCACTCATTAAATGCATGTTTTGTACACATGTAACAGATTTCTGCTGTGAGGGTCATTTATCTGTTGATTGGAAAGATTATCTTTCTGGTGTATGGCCAGCTTAAGGCCTCACTATCCATACCCTAATGTGCAGGTGCTTAAATAAATAATCCACTACCTGTGGTGTATATACAGTCATGTATTGGGTATGAGTACGGTTTATTGCCTAAGCCTGGGTGTAAGTCTGAGCAGAGATAATCACCCCGCTCCCCGCTCTCTTAACTCCCCTCTCTAATAAATGCCGCGTGTCCTCTCCTCTTCCTTTCCAATTTATCCTTGTCCCCTCCGCTGAAGTGATGCTTCTGTCCCAGGGATAACAAGCCAACTTCTACGCCTCACACTTAAATGTCATTTGTTCTGTGCAGTAACTGGCTTCGGATCAGCGATCCTGCACAGACCCAATTATATTAACCTGTGTGGGACTGCGTCTTAATGACACCATATTAACAAGAGAGGAGCCTCGCCTGGCTGGCCTTTCCTGCTTTACATTTAACCCTTCCTTCCATCATCAGAGCGAGAATCACCGGGCTGTAAGGGAATGCTTCCATTAATATATGTTTCATACAAGTTCTAGGTCATAGAAGAAAGTCTCGCTATGCTTTCCAGATGAAGGACATGCAGTCCTAAATTAGCTTTTGGTGCCAGTAATTAGATGAGAAGGCATCTACAGCTGAAGTTCTTATATACATATATAGTCCCAAGCAATATCTACATGTGTTGTTATATTGCTCTTTATGGGAAAGCAGATGTATGCCGCTAGAGTATGACCCTTGTTTTATTGCATTTTCCCTGGGCTATTTACTTTAACTGGGTTATGGACAATAATGGAACTGTATTCATGTGTACATGATGACTGTAATGTAGGGTACAATATACTTACTGGCAGCTCATGTATGTCCAGGCAGTGTTGTAACTTGGAACCTTTTTATTTCAAACACCATAAATCAGATGTCTGACACCCTAGTAGTGGAGAATGACTGGATCAGTGGCCACCCCTTTCACAAGACAGTAATGTGGATTGCGGGAGGATGGAATATGCCTAAAATTACAATAAGGGGTTAGTACATATGATAATGGGTAAGAAATTCCAAATACATTCACCTGGAAGGAGAACCACATTCCCTATAGTAAGGTAATGGCAACTTGAACTGGATCCAGAAGCTTGATTTCTCTGCATGCGAATCCAAATGTGCAAGTTTACCAATTAACGCGACACCTGTCAGATAGACTATTGTAATATCAACACTTCCAGTGCATTTGTTAAGCAATACTATAAATTGCTATATTACACTCACAAGTTCAATCCGACATCCCTGACACCCAATTATTGGGCGATTGGACCAATAATCGTTGTAGTGTGTAGGCAAGATATTTTTTCCAAACACTGTCAAAACTGCCAAAAAAGATTAAGATCGTTGAGAATTCTTGATTGATTATCGGACTCTAGCTATCAATATTTTAAAGTGATTGGAGTTAAACGACACGAAAATTTACCAGAAAACACTTCAAAGTACCTACCAGGCCAACAGAGCTCTACTAACGTATAACTGCCTCATCTTTATCCGTAAGGCCAGTGCATGAATCCTATTCATCTGTATGACCCAAAGATGTAACTGAATGTCTGAGGGAAGGAAGATGGGACTTGAAAGAAAATGTCCTCTTGCATCCATTGCAAATACATGAAAGAGGACAATATTACAACTGAGCGGACTCTCCTATGATTACTGGGAATGTCAACATTTTCCTACATTTCTTATACCTAAATTTTCTTTCAATAACCTAATGGTATGTCCAGGTGTATAGATATGACTTGTGAACCATCCCTTCCCTAAAGTCTTGTGAGATGGCAAACGAGGACCAGAAAACAGGGATGCACTGACAATATAATGCGCTCTACTCCCACAGGTTCCCCTCTGGGTTCTCACATTTAAAAAACAATAAAGAAACGTATAAAAATGATTATGGATGCCAACTATGCCGTCAGTCACAGAGCTTTTGTATAACATGGGTTCAGATGTTTTTTATGATTAAAGGGGCTCACACGCTGCCCTATGTTTAATGCTATCTAAAGATTAGATTACATATAAGGACAGTAATATAAAACCATAAAACATATCGATGCACTGGGGTATATGACTGCCCACTCCGATGCATGGTTAATCAAACGTATGTAACTTGTCCTTGCCACAATGGACCAGATCCAGACTTACGTACTATTGAACTTATGTGCGAGTGGGCAATATGATGTTACATTGCAGGTGAGGTAAAATGAATGTCAGTGTGTGCATGCAGGGAGAATACTTTGCTTTTGCTTATTGCACAAAGATACTGACCAGCGTTACTGTTACACTGTTATTAGACTTGGGCTAAAAACATCATCTCTCAACTCTAATGCTGCTTACAACTAATAAAAATTTAACACCCCTGCAATTCAACATGTTTTTACCAACTCATTTATAGTATTATTATTATTATTATTATTATTATTCTATTCTATTATTATTATTCTATTATTTTTATTATTATATTATTACTGCTATTATCTTTAAAAAATAGCACAAATAGCAATTAAAATAACTATAATAATTAGTACAATAAAAATAAAAACAACAATAACAATAAGCCTAATAATGAATACAAATAAAAAAAAATTATTAATAATAACAAGAACTAATTATAATAATTAATAAAACAAAATAAAAATAAAATGAAAAATAAGACGAAGAAGAAATGAAATATCCCCAGCAGGTTTTATTTATATGGGCTATTATGTATGTTCTCAGGCTGTCTTTAGATACACACAGGAATGTGAGGCATTTTGTTTGGGATAGTTTTGTGCTGATGTCTGATTTCTGCTGACCAGATTCTCCAGCTTGTGTCTATTCTGTGCCTGACAGGAGGGAAGGGTCTCTGCTCAATCAGGTCCTCTGTGTCACCTCAGCAGGATCCTTCTCCAGAAACACACACAGTAGAGATCAATGTGTCCCTGGGCAGGAGATGCTCAGCAGATGAAGTTAATCATTAACCACATACGCCACAGTCTTCTCTTCTTCTGCATCCACCTCCTCAAACATCAATCAGGACAGGGACCTTGAGTAGGTGGACAGTCCTTCTCTCTCCTGGCATGGGATACTTCCATGAGTACAACTCTTACTCATGTTGGGAAGCGTTCACAGGAAATGTACTCATCCATCTAGCACATGGTATTCTGCGCAGAACAAAACTATTGTGTAACAGTTGCTGACCAAAAATGTAAAGTATACTATGGTAAAAACTCCGGCATGTCATTTCCCACTGCCATAGACAACAGAATGGCAACAGGTAAGCAGCACTGACAGAGAGGGAGCTCTTGTATATTTAAACTGGATTAATTTCAGTTATAAAATTTAGGATCGCAGGAGATCCCATAGGTTGAACTTGATGGACTGACGTCTTTTTTCAACCTCAACTACTATGTTACTATGTTACTATGTTACTAGAGCTCCCTTTAAAGTAGGAGTTTTCCGAATTGTTCCTCTACCATTTCTACTAACTCAACCCTATCCCTCCACTCCCCGCAGCCTAACCCCAACCCTCCCTTTCCCACAGCCAAACTCTTCATTCCCTGGAGCCTAACCTCAACCCTCCCCTCTCCACAGCCTAACCCCATTGCTCCCCTCCCCACTGCCTAAACCCAACTATCCCATCCCACATCCTAACCCCAACCCTCCATTTCCCGCAGCCAAACTCTTCATTCCCTGGAGCCTAACCTCAACCCTCCCCTCCNCACATCCTAACCCCATTGCTCCCCTCCCCACTGCCTAAACCCAACCCTCCCATCCCCACATCTTTACCCTAACCTTCCCCTCCCACATCCGATTCCTAACCCTAACCTTCCCCTCCACACAGCCTAACTTTCCCCTCCCTGCATCCTAACACTAACCTTCTGTTACCTACAGCCTAACCACAACCTTCCCCCCCCACATCCTAACCCTAATCTTCTGTTTCCCACAGCCTAACCACAACCCTCCACTCCCCACATCCTAATCCTTACCTTCCAGTCCCCACAGCTTAACCCTAAACTTCTCTTGTGCCACCAGCAGCTGTGTAGTGGTGAGTCATCCTTAACTCTGGATCAAGTGCTATGTTTAAACAATACACACACCCACTTTCCTACAGACATAACCGAATAGTAGATCTTATAAATTGGAAGAACCACAACGGTGACTTTCATAGAAAGACAAGTGATGATCTCAAATTAGTCTTGAGACCCATTAAAATTTCTAGATTTCTGTCTTTTTATGTCCATGTGAATCAGAAAATTTAAGCTACGTTATGAACACAATTGGTTCCATGGGCACAGTTAGCATTTCTGTTACTCGGATGCATAGTTATATAAGACGTATGATTGAAAATCCATATTCAACTGTTGGAAATGTAACTTAGAATCCAGTCCATGATACCTTGTGGATTTATAGAACATTTTTAGGTGCCCTCCTAAAATTTCCTACTGTCATGCCATGAACCTGAAATCAGTGCTTGAAGTGGGCCGGTATACACCGGCATTACATACCAGAACTTTTTGTCCAGCTAAACTTTGCCTCTCAACACCCATCATTTCGCGATAAAAGCTCTTCCTCCTGCACATCTCCCCTTATAAATACCCACGTCAAGCCCTTCATCAAATCCTAAGAAATCCTCCACTGGATCCGTTAAGTAGAATTATATAGGACATTTGGAAACTAACCTTAATGGTGTCTATCAGCCTAAGTTATACATGTACATATGCTGCATTCCCATTGCAATGGGCTTGTATGTTATGCAAATAGTACAGCAAGATTTGTTGTAAGAACCAGGGCTTGTAGTGGGGGTGTATACCGTTGTATGTCATACCGTCACCTTTTCCACTGATTCAATTGGAAATCTATAAATCCTCATTCACGTCTATTATTTTCAATTTTCCCATACCGCCATTTCAAAATTTCCACTTCGACCACTGAGAACTGTGAAAGTATTAAGGTTGCTGCCGGAGTTCCTCGAAAGGGGGAAGGAATATGTGTAAGATCTATAGATCTATAACCTGTGATAAATACATGTACTGTATACAGATGTAAGCGCACAGACACGCATAGTACACAAGTCATTCCCGGAACATTCTCTGCTTCCGCGCGAGCTCTTTCTTATTCCTAGAACCACCATCAAAACTACAACTTATTAGCTGAACATACACATTTTCAAAACCATTCTGTAAAACTTCCAGGCTAGACCCACTGGCATGAGGCAGTCTTCCCTGGGCAAAGAGTCTTCCGTCCCTTCAGATAAAAACCTCAAAGGTGAGGGAATTTATACGGATGAGACGCTTGCTATAAATATATGCCGAGTTCAGACGCCAGCTGAGCGTCAGAAGTGGTAATTAAATTCTCCCTCGCTCATTCCACGCGTCCTGTGTACTGCAGGCAGTGCAAGACTCACTTACAAGGAAAATGCGTATCAAACAGAATTTTATTCTTATTTTTGTGTGTTGAGGGGGCAGGAGGGAGAGCTGCAATATTCTGGAGGAAGACAGAGCTGTCAGATGTTGGACCTGATGCTGGTGTTTACCTAACATTTCTCATGTGGTAAGCTGGAGTTTGAAGGCTCGGCCTCTGAGCTCAGATACTGGTAATTAGAAAGTACATGACTATGGACACAGCTTCTAAGGAAATGCTCAGATGCTTCGCACACGCGTCAGTCCAAACAGCTATTATCAGTGGTTTGACAGATGTGGGGTCATTTATTTACAAACTGGAAACTGGCATCTATTATACAGACATGACTTCATGGTGAGTTGGGTAGACACTGCAGAAGCTTTCGCACTATAATATATTTATAAAACATTACCCCCAGCTCATTCATGCGTACACACTGATACGATTGACCCGCAGCTCTGTGATTTATATTTCTTTTTACCGTTTTTTCTTGACATTGTTCCATAATTGACCATGAAATTTAGGCGCCTCCAAAGATCAGATCACAATTTATGGACCATACACTTTGGTATGATGTCGGCCCTGGCTGTTGGCTATTGGATGATTGACATGATAGGCATTTAAAAACCTGTTTCTGCATTTTATTTATAAACATCATGGAGTGCTGTCTTAAACTGCCAACCCCTGACAGCTTGCTTCGAATAGAGAGCATAGGACCAACCCTGGACTCCTGGGCCAACAGTAGTTAGGCCCCTGACCCTCACTTTGCAGGTTTGTCACGTAGGCTGGTGATGGCTGGTGATCCAACAACAAAGTATAGAAATGGAATTGTGATATAATGACTCCCAGAATGACAGGGTGCTGGCTGATATGTCCAGTGGCCATGCGTGTTGATGTTTAGGCAAACTAAAGTAAGAACCATGAACTGCGCGTCCAGCATACCGTACATCTATAAGGTTTATGTGTAAAAATTGTCCAGGATGTACCGATTATGGTGACAATGACCCCCATCAAGCCCTTTTCATTGGCTGTTTGCATAGGGACCCTTCATTGTGGTACACTTCATTGCATTGGTTATATTAAATGAAGCTGCAGCCACAGTCATATTACTTTTTGCCACTTCTACTTGTGATGCTTGTGTAAGAACATTCAATTCAATGTATTTTACAGCAACAACCAATTGAAAACATATATTTATTGATAATTCTTGGTCAGAGTAAAACTTTTAAAGCAATCAGATCCCTAACAAGCAATCTCGATCCAGAAGAACTAGGCCACATCGGTGCATTTATACACCACAAAATACACATTCATTCATTCATTTGTCAGTTCTTTCATTCATCATTCATTCAAAGTGCATTCAATTTTGTCCATTGTTCATATGATGCTGCTTCCTAGTATGGCCCTTAAAAATACAAGTAGCTATCACCCAGTGTGACCCACTGAATGAGTATTCCCAGTCATTCCAGCGCGTTTCATGATTACTGAAGAGTTATGAGTCTTTTCTTCAGTCACACAATGTTTTATATCACTGTCTACTCTGATGAGTTATTCCCCGGCAAATAAATGAATAATCTGCTTCTCACAGCTTGAATAACTAAGTATTTAATTGATCTGGTAGTTTGGCCCGGGTGAGAAGAATTGATTGCTCTGTGAATGGTCCTTTTTATCCCAGTAATGCACTCTCTAATCAATGACCAAAAGTCATGCGAGGGGGAGAGCGGATTTGTGATGCGGAGATTAACTATGAGAGAGCACTGTTCCCCATTACCAGAGGCACGGCTAGATAGATAGATGACTCTACACCTGCACTTATTAATAGTAAAAATAGATTTTAGTCTGACGTGCATTATATCTACCCTATAGCAGAGCTGACAACTGTCCCTAATAATCCCAGGGACAGTTCCGTTTCCAGTTCCATGTCCATTGTTTATCACGGATGATATTCATTGTTTTTATCTTTACGCACAAAGCAATCATTTATGTTTTCCTAAATTGTCTCTGCTGGGCGGCGAGGCACTGTACGTACTCCCCCTTCTGAGATTACGTCTGTACTGTCTGCATCAGAAAACATAAAACATAGATTGAAAGTCAAAAATATATAGTGAAAATACATCGCTGGTGAAGGATCCTGGGTTGCAAACATCTAATAAAGAACAATTTTTCACCTTCTAATAACATCCCCCTCACATCTTAATAAATGCATGTTTGTTGACTTGTGTAAGCATTGCAGTAAATAGATGGGATCCACTACAGGAAGAGTGTATAGGAAGCATATGCTCTGTGAATAATGACTCTCCACTGCATAAGAAGGACGCAATTCATAATAATCCCTTGCTTTTCTCATTTTGCAGCGTACAAGGGCGATTAATCAATTTGCTGGTGTTCTGTCACCCGCAACAAATTTACCAGAGCCGAGACAAATTTATTGCTTCATGATAAAAGAACTTGTTTAGAGGGAAAATAAATGAAATGGATTGCGGTGGTATTTGAATGGAATGCTCAAACGTAGGGGCCAGGCGAGGTGCTTCTCCCCTATTATTACCCTTGTGCTTTGAGAATAGTTCAAGGAGAGACTGCAATTCCTTGTCTTATGATTTTGGCAACTTGGAAATAAGGGATTTATTTCAGCCCAGCGCTGTGCGTAAGTGATGTTGGATTCGAGTTGTGATGTCATCAAAGGGTGATGTTACCTTCGGTGCCTTAAGAGGCGAAAGTCCCATAAATCATGTGATGTGTGAATGATTGATGTAACTGTTTCCATCAGAGACATATATCCATCTTTCCTGTATAACACAAGACAAGTGCAACAAGGAAAATGTGATACCTGTAGAGCCTCATATGGTTTGTTTTAACCCCCCCCCCCTTATTTAGGTCCAATAAGAAAACACGTCTATGTAACTGAGGAAAATTCTCAGTTACATGCATGCGATATATTATAGTAGTATATACACAATATTGTCCCTATGCTCCCTATGGCCATACCTAATTAGTGTTCTATGGCTCTGTGCATGATGCTGCCTGGAAGTAGTAGTGGCAGGGGGCATCCACAGTCTCTGTCCACTGTAATGACTGTATTAAGTGGGTGTGAGTCACTCATATGTATAGTGGGAAGAAGACTGAGTATGCTGGGGACCAACTCTGCTCTAGCCCTGGGTCCCTTAAATTCTAAGGGCAACTCTGATGCTCCCTAACCAGGGCCGGTGCTACCATTAGACGATCTTAGGTGAATCCCTAGGGTGCCAGGCCTAGGGGGAGGCATATGCCTCCATTTACATTTCAAGTTATATCAAAACCCGGCATGTAAGTAATTAGCCAAACCTGGGAGGACGCCTGTCACTCCACTATAGAACGGTGGCACCCATCTCTCATATGTGAACCAGGAAAAGGGGTGTTTGGGGGGTAGTGCTAGGTCTCGTCTAGGGTGCCCAGAGTCCTTGCACTGGCACTGTCTGGTAACTAATGCTCACAATATGCCCACATTTTCTGGGAAAGCATCATAAACGGAGGCATGTAAGTGGGAATACAACTGTAATTGGCTACGTGCTATAGTCACAGGATTGTAACAGTAAAATACATCAATATTACTCAGAAACCATAAAAAGGCCCTGAATGAGCATCCGTGAGCTAGTTAGGTTATGAAACATGCCACATAGTGATGAAAATCCCATCCTCGATATCTGGACATCATTTTCGTCTTCTTTGCGGCCAAGTTCTATTCTGCTGACGCTCCGGAAAGAGGTGACACCGATGGAGACTTATCTGAACATCAGACGTTGCGCTTTCTCGCTTCTCCTCCTCAGTAGCTCACAAGGGCCACAGCAGATCACAATCTCCCATGGTGTGTTACTCTAAGACACGCTCCATAACCACACGGACAGAGGAATCAAGGTCATCGGTGTGTCACTCGGGAGATGCATATCAACACATGCCCTGATTTTTTTTTTTATTTTGTGTAGCAGATTTGATCAATCCATTCTGGTAAATAAGACCTATATTCTGTTTCCTGATTAAGTTCTCTGTCAGGTCTATTGTCAATTCTCGTGGTTTAGATAAGCGTTATTTTTCTGTTTTCTTTGTGTAACTCACAACTTCGGATGTCTTTTAAAATGGCCCAATTCCCTCTTGCACTATATAAATACTGAGAATACAAAGGAATCAGATTATGTTGTCCTCGTCCTCATCTACTTGTTATTTGGGTCTGGGATAAAATATTGATAATGATAATATATATATATATATATATATATATATATATATATATATTATAGTGTCAAGTCCATAGTTATAACTATATATATATATATATATATATATATATATAATTTATAGTGTCATACAATTATATACGTACATATGCAAATTCCAACTTGTATGTTTCCAATGTGCTGTTATAAACACACTCGATGGTAGCTTCTTATGATATGTTTAGGTGCTGGACAAAACCCTACACAACCATATAAAATGACTCAGGTATATACCTGCAGGAGCTGCAATGGGTCCTGGAGTAGAGTGGGACCCATGGCGGCCCCTCTCCATGCACTGTATAATTTTGTCATGCCTATATGTTATTTTGTAAATAAGCATTACAAATGTACAAATAATGAGCAGACCTAGAAACTGGTCATAAGGACCAGCTAGTTACACATGTAGGAGAGAATAATAAGACAAAGGCATCAGTTTGGAGTAAACAGACTAAATTACCCAACAAACAGACAGACAGGTGGCCGGAGACGGGGTTTATTTGTCCAAATCTCGCCCCTGGGAGCTATGTTGGGAGCTATGACTTAAGTCCTACGCACACATTTCTTTGAAGAAGATTCACATGGAAGGTTGCCCATATTAATGCACATAATGGATTTTTCATTAAAACCAGAGGAGTGCCAGTTGGAAGTTCATGAGTGGAGTATCGTGTACATGATGGAATGGGTCATGTTGGAGGGTTTGGTGCCCAAATGTACTAACTGCGGGATGCAAAAGTGGCGATATTGCCCATAGCGACCAATTCAAATTCCAGATTCAAGTTTTCAGTTTCATTTTACATACTGGAGAATGTGAGCTTGAATCTGATTGGTTGCTATGGGCAACATCTCCACTTTTCCAGTCCAACGGTTTAGTAAATTTAGGCCCAGGCCTATTCCCAAAACCCCTGGCATTAGTTCTTACATCTGAAACTCTACGACTCGTCACTTCCCCTCGCGCTCCTTCTAATTACATTTACTTCTATCTGTATATTTAAGGAGAGCGGTGATCTTATTATCTAAATGCAGGCAGATTTTATCAGGTCAAGCGTCGCTGTGTTTCACGGCTTTGCAGATACTAAATAGACCTTTGCAATGTTATTCCCGATCAATAATTCTGAGCGGAAAAATGATCTTTACAGTTTTTCTTTGATTGACTACATGACACGTGTAAATTTACATTTCCCCCCCATGATCCTGTCTCTTTAAATGCGCGCAACCCTTTTAACTTTTCATCGGCTGTGTCCATTTCTAACAAATTGAATACAAGGGGGATGATTTGTACACTTGTCTGTCTTGTGTAGAGGAGACATAAATCAAGTCTGTTATTTTTAAAGTTGATCAATATTTTGACAAATGCGGATATTTACTCGTGTTTACTTAAATACTGATGCATCCCACGCGGATATGGGCAGGGCCGACTCGCCGTCAGATGGATTCGCATTAACCTAGCCACCTAATGTAACCCAGGCGATCGATGAGTGACGGCTTGCCATTTATTGTAAACAGAGTGCATTTTATTGCAGCATCGGAAGATATTGTATGGATAAGCTGAAAAATCTGGCACCCGCCTCATGAAAGTGAAGACGGAGAGAGGGAGGGGGACAGTTTCAGGATGGAGCTAAATGGAAAAAGCATATTAGGAGGATGTTATTCATTCATTACTGTCAGTTTAATCACTAAAAGGCCCAATTAGGTATAAATCAGACGTATTATGTTACCTTAGTTGAGGCTACTTGGTGAATGCATGGCTGGGGATGAGGGATGAGGATGCATATGGGGTAACCTGGAAAACTTGGTTTTGGAAAATGAAGATGTCTATGAATACAAACTGAAATCTACTATATAAAAGTGAAACATTTTCTGTATGTCTGTCTGTCTGTCTTTCTGTACAAATTTACAATGTCCAAGCTATGATCGTGACATTTTACAAATATGTATTCAAATCTGACAGAGGCAACTAAATTAATTACCATTCATTTTTAATGAATTAAAAACTAAAATGTTTGCTAATTCAGAACAAAAGTCCAGCATAGCACTTAGGTGTAACAATTATATAGCATAGCACTCAGGTGTCACAGTTATATAGCATAGCACTCAGGTGTCACAG
>JABWIB010001225.1:20816-32257 GCA_016617825.1 Platyplectrum ornatum
CATAAACATATTGAGCTATACATTATCCACAGAGTGTGTGAATTCGTCATGACGAATTTACTGAAATTCGTCAGTGTATCCGTCAGTTTAGTGCAATATCACCTGACGAATACCCATTTTTCGNCAATGGGANATNNTNAGCATTCGTCAGCCGTTACAATTCGTCAATACAATTCGTCACTTACTGAATACTATACATCACCAGTCATTGACGAATTTTGATCACTGACGAACGCTGACGAAAAGAAATCTCTGCAGTTAGTGAATTCCCCCCCAGGGCTAGGTAACTTTCTGCTCTCCAGGTTTTGTCAAACTACAAGTCCCAGCATGTTTTTCCAGGTACCAACTATGCCTGTGCAATTAAAGCATGCTGGGACTTTTGATTCTACATGGAGGGGGTGGTATATTAAGGGGCTTTTAGCAGGACCGTCCCGCCTTTGGGGGACTGTCCAGCTGTCCCTCCGACTACAGGTTTGTCCCACTAACTCGCGGCACAAAAAGGGGACAGGGCTTACGTGTAAACGGGGCAGGGCTTGGGCGGAGTCTGGCATGACTGGGGTCAAAGTCGTCATGGTCTGGGCGGGGCTTATGCGTCCCGCTCCTGGCCCACGACAAATTGGGAGGTATGTATTGGAGTAAAGAAATTCTCTAGTGCAGGGGTAGGCAACCTGTAGCTCTCCTGGTGTTGTCAAATCATAAGTCCCAGCATGCAAAGCATGACAACGCCAGGAGAGCCGCAGGTTGCCTACCCCTGCCCTAGACAAGCAGCTCCAGGGCCTAAATTCTCTAAGCAGGGATTTTGCTGGGGATTTGAAAAAGTGGGGATATTGCCCATGGCAACCAATCAGATTCAGGCTCTCAGCTTTATTTTACATACTGGAGAATATGAGCTCAAATCTGATTGGTTGCCATGGGCAAAATCCCCACTTTTTCAAATCCCCACCAAAATCCCTGCTTAGTGAATTTAGGCCCTGGACTAAAAACACATACATTCTATACCACATATACGTCAGTATGGTTATTATGGTTTCTGGTCAGTCAGTGTGTAGTTGTGTCAGTGTCATAGATGTATTGCATGCTAGTGGATGACTTCATTTGCATTTATTCAGCCTTATTAATAAAATGATTGCAGATTGAATAGTTAATTTTTATAAATTGTAAATATACAAGTTATGAAATATGACACATACACAAACTTCACATCAATGTGTATTGTAACAAGATGCTGTCACACTTTGCAGGGATCAGTCCTGCCTATGGTGTAGAGGCATGCTGGGAATTTCACAAAAATGCATATCTGGTGCTTCATACAGATTGGTATAAATAGACATTTTGACATGACATATGTTTTGACATATTGTCATTATTGTATGTGCTATGTCAGCACCTTAACTGCAATTTATTCTTTATGATTAGACTTTTTCCTCACGTCAGGTTTTTTTGGTTTAGGACAAATAATCATGTAATCATTTTCCATAAAAACTAACGTGCAAAATAAGAATTTAGCCGAAACTGGCAGTATTTTATGACAAGGTATAGAAGGGGTATTCTTACTTTTAGTTGGTATAAGTTCAAACCTGTGAACTGGATCTAGATCCGGATAAGGAATCCCATGCGATGCCAGACTTCTGCACGCAGAGGGCTGATTCCTGACCCCGCACGTCTGTACAGGCAGCAATGAAGTTCGGTAATGGGGACTGAATGCCCTTGTCACTCCCCCTCTCGTCTGCTCGTACTTTAAGGATATTAAGAGGATCAGCGGTCCGTGCAACCAATATTCGCTCATTTTTCTCCTTTATTTAATTTATTTTTGCATGTTGCACACAGATACCTACCAGCGTTACTGTTACACTGTTATTACACTTGTGCTGGAAACATCATCTCTCAACTCTAATACTGTTTGCAAATAATTAAATTAAACTGCCCTGCAATTCAACATGGTTTTACCCATACTTGACTAAAAATCTGAATATGGCCCATTGTTCTGTGCGCTGATCCGCAAATGCACATCTGATGCAGATTTAAATGATACAGTGGGGGCTGGATTTGGTGGATTCGTGCTGTCAGTGGTCGTATAGAGGTGCTATACCCCTGCAATTCCAACACACGAGAGGGGAGTGAGGGGAGTTTGCTCGCCTCTCACACATGCCCGATCAGATAAGTGTAATACCCCAGTAATTTGCTAATAAAGGGTTAATAGCTTCTAGACTATGGCTGGGTCATGAAGAGGTTGCTGGGCACAATGTGGATAGGTTGTTTACTTGTTGATGATTGGTGAACAGTTATGAGCTTGTACGTGTCAGCCTTATAATTGGCTGAGAAGAAGGTGACTTAAGGGACTGTCCAAGCAGGAAAACTGTTAGATAGAATGGTACCACCTTGTTGGCGATCTGAGAGGTGGCGGACTGCAAGGGCTACCGAGGGGAGATGGTGGACTGCACGGAATACCGAGGGGGCAACTGTCACCCCTTCATGTTGAGAGTGAGGCCAGTATAAGAAAGGAGATGCCGGATGCATGGGGAAGGCAAGTTGCTCATATAAGGCCATCTGACTGTTAAAGTTTCACCTCCCACGTCACTGACTGGGGAATACTCAGGGATGTCTGAACATTCACCCCCGAAACACTCTAGAGACCGGACGCACCCCTGGAAGTGACATGGTTTTGCTGCTCGCCATAACGAAAAATGGTTGCAAAAATGCCAACTATGTTGAACCAGTCAAAGTGTCTCAGACGGGAACTAGGAGGATGACACTTTGGAGCAACCCCAGTCAGAGAGAAGTGTTCCTTGGGAGCGTAAAGAACCGCATAGCAGAATGGTTTCAGGGTCCACTGACGGCAGAATCATCCCTTTCCACCTGGGGCGAGATCAAGAGGGAGGTCAACGAGTTGCTAGACTGCATCACCATAGCATTGGCTGCAGAGGTCGCGTCTGGTAGGCAAGTGACCACAAAGGCATCCTATGACCCTGACCTCTCCTCATTGACAGTGTCCAGGGATCTCGTGTCCTGTCCTACTACCCGCCAGAGAGAGGTACCGAGTCACTCCTTTGAACCTCGTGTGGAGCTGAACCCCGCAGTAGTAGAAGAAAAGCCTGAGAGTGGGGATGGTTTTGTAATCCACTATGACAAAACCAACTATAGAACCGTAATAAAAGACTGAGAGTTACTTTATTTTGTTAATTTTGTTTAGTCTAAAAAATTAATTAGCAAATTGTAATGTTTGATGTGCACAACTAATGTTTTCATACTGTGAAACATTCCCATATGTAAAGTGAGTTGTTACATTTGATCCAGCAACAATTCAAACCCGTGCCGGGATTACAATCCGGGATTAGGAATCCCAGTTAAAAAATCTTTTATATAAAATCGTTGTGGTTATTTGTGTGAAAAAATGAAAACTTAAGTAAATTTATTTTAAGATTTTCTTCTTTGGGGTGAGGGGTTCCTGTCCCATCCCACCATCCCACTTTAGGGTCAGTCCATGTGGCTGCGGGGTCATAGTGGGGTAACTTCATCGTGCCTGCCTAGGATCTCAGTCCAGGGCATCCCTTACTAGCAGGGGGGGGGGGGGGGTCACAAAAGAACAGAGTTCTCCCATAAATATGAATCCAACATGTCATATTTATGTCAGAAATTACATTTTTAGAAACATTGTTGAAATTGTAACATTTCCTTAATCAGTACTTAATGATCTGTTCAGCTTCGTTGTATGGTTATTATATTTATATATTTATGTAGCAAAAGCGTGTTTACCATGTAGGGGAAGCACCCATTAAAGCTGAATATTTGTACATCATTGCTTGCGTTACAATATATTTCACATTATGTGTATTCTATATGCAGCATATTAAATTATAGTAAGAAAGTGTGGCAGTTCCAGTAATTGGAAGTGTAACAAGGGCCCCCTTCTTGATATAAATAAATATTGCCATCCTCCTATAATATGGTAAAGCTGTTTCTGTAATGCCTTAATGGGATATAGAATAATTAAAACCAGCAGATACTCTGTCATTTAGTCATCTTACAATTTATTTATACGGCCGCAAATCTTTTCTTTGTGTCAACATCTTGTGTAATTAGCTTACAATGCATTACCCTCCGAGATGAAAGCGACCGGATTGCATTTATGATTTCCATAACTAAGAAGTTATTATAAACTTTACAATATATCTCGTATTAAGATAATAAGATGCTACACTGAAAAATAACCAATTCCCAAAACAACAGGAGATAACATCAACATACTCATTACTATAACGCTATTAGATTTTAATATTTTACGAAACACATCATCAGTTTCCTCCAAGAAAATATTTTCGTTTTGCCATGCGAAGAGATTGTGTATTGGTTATGTCCCATATACCAGGGCTGGAAGTGGGGGTGTATATGGGGGTATGCCATACCGGCACTTCTCCCACTGTAATTGAAATATTACAAATCTCTATTGACTTCTATTATATTTTGTGTTTCCATACCGCCACTTCTAAATGTCCACTTCGACCACTGCTATATACACTGTGAGAAAGAACGCTAAATATAATACATAGATAATAGGTAACAATAGAAACATTTTTAAATGGTGCAATATGCAGAATATGATTAAATATTTATTTAGTTAAAATTTGAGAATAAAAATTAAGGGACTGGATCAGGAGTTTTAGACGGCCGCAATGTGCGTCAGCAGACTTCTGACTATCTGCTAAATGCGCACCACTTGATAGGAAGCAGGGATACAGGGCAGACTTCTTCCCTGCTGTCAGAGGCGAATATCCAGAGATTGCAACTTCTACAGTCGAAGTCTCTGCGCTTTCAGACCATTTTTTGTATAGGTAAAAATGCAGTTGTGGTAGCGACGTACAGCTACTAGACACGCCATTGAGATGAAATAATTTTAATGGGTTTTTTAATGCTTAATTTAAAAATCCATTGAGATTATTTTATATCAATGGCCGTGTGTACACATTTTATCACATATAAAAAAGACTCATTAACACGACAAACATTTCTTTAGACAATAATATTTATTAAGAATAAGTTTTTTTTACTTAGAAATTATTATTTTCGAAATAATTTTTATTATTATTATTATTATTACTGCTATTATGATTATTTTTATTGTTATTATAACTACATATTAAATTAAATGAAACTCCCCTGAAATTCAACCTGGTTTTGCCCATACTTGACGTAAGCTGGGCACATATGTTTCAAAAGGGGGAGAAGGTGTGCGAGATATGGACGAGGCTGTGTGGGATATGGGTGAGATTAGGACATCCAGGGGCGGGCTGACACGGGTGCCAGATTGCTCCAGGGCCATTGGTGTTTCAGGGCCGCAGGTCGCACATGCCGATCTACTGGCCTTTAAAATCAACCAGGGCCATCATTGAATGGGGGAACGCGCGCCTGTGATGTCACTTCCGGTCGCCGAGTCTCGCTAATACATATGGTCTATATAGAAGTGACATCAAAGACGGGGCAAGCTTATAAAAGGGGCTCTATACCCCTGGGCCCAAATTCGCCAACCAGCCCCTGAGGACATCACCGGGGGCAAGGCTTATTTGTTCTGCTTGCAGTTGAGGGAATGTTAGGATGTAGGTTATAGTGTGAATAGCCACAGTTGTGTACTTGGTATTTGCGAGAATAGCTTATGTGGATATTAACTCTAATACTGGGCATATGCTCAAGGCCTGTCTAGGATAAAGCATTTGTGGCGCCCCCATAGGTTGCTCAGTCGGAGAGGAGCTGCAGATGGTCCACACTCACAGTATAAGACAGTGAGATGCTTTGCTGCTGCTGCTCCTCATAGCTAGAGACACTAACCTGTTCTTTCAGCATCCCATGGGGAGAGGGTAGGGTGGTGGTAATGCGGGCCCCTGGAGCCTGGTGCCTTAGGCTGCAGTCTTATGTGCCTATACTGACCATATCCAGCTGCAGCTCGAGTAAGGTCCTGAGTGAGCAGAGCTTGACATAAACTCATTTGTGTGTTAGCTCCTGTGTTATATACAGTGTGATAGCAGAAAGGGCTGTGAACATGGTGGGGTTTACATATTCTTAATGCAGATACTAATCTCCAGGCATTGTGTCCTATCATTTTGCTCTATCAGCGGGGGTTCATTCTTATTTAAGCATAAATGTCAGATAAAATGCAGTAAAAAAAAAGACAGAAAACCTGTTGCACAGCATGAAAGATNATTAGATAGAATGCATCATTTTCAATTTCACACAGATTACACACAAAGCATTGAATGTGCCTATCTCAGCAAGTCTGAGTGCATTAAGATGTGCTGGGCTCCACTGTCTGCCTTGTCATTAGCTGATTACACTCAGAATGACAGACTACAAAGATGCCGTGATGCTGGTTCACTTTCCTCCGCTGAAGTATTGTTAACGCAGTAAGGTTATCAAATCTATTATACACAGGCATAGGCGTCCTATGACACTAGAGAGCAAAGCATGCTGGGATTTGTAGTTTCAGAAAACTGTGGCCTGATTGCGGTGTAAAACAGGTGCAGATGTATACACGAGCAAACAGGGTGCCAGGAATTTCCAGGAGACTCCTGAATCCTGGGAGTCGGCAAAACCTGGGCTTGAGGTAGTGATGCAATGTACATCACTGCGTAGAGCCCTGATTACCAAGGATGAGTAGGACTTGATGTCATCGTGTCTCGTCTCATTCTTAGTAACCCAATATATTGAAGTTTATTAGAAAGGGGCGGAGCTTCTAGCATTATTTGCATAAATCAAACTCTCAGGTCCCACCCTATGCTTGCTGCTGTTTCTCCAACAACCCTCGAGCAAACCCATTCTGAACTGCAAGGGACGGACAATTTAAACTGGGGAAAAAGAATTAGAGTTGGGAGGTATTGATTACTTGCTCAACTCTTATTCACAGATTAAACATAACACTGTGCAGTACTGTTAAATGCATAACAGTACTGCAGTGGGGGGGCCCGGGTGATCCTTGTGGTGGCCCTGGCAGTGAGATTGAAAAATGGGGATGTTACCAATAGCAACCAATCAGATTTGATTTTATATTCTCCAGTGTGTAAAATGAAACTGAGAGCTTGAATCTGATTGGTTGCTATGGGCAACATCCCCACTTTCCAATCTCACTGCAATCTCACCGCTTAGTAAATATACCCCTTTGGCTGTGTATACAGTAGAAGTGGCTGGTCTGGGCCATTATTGAGATTTCTTTGACCGGGTTTGATATTTTCTCCTGGTGAAGCACCAGGAGGTCTCACCACTGAAATGTGTCAACTAATCTTAAAATCCATGGAGTATTTTCCTTCATCCACAGAAAATTCCAAATGATCCAGAATAGAGCAAACATCTATTAAGCATAGTCATAGAATAACATTGTCTATACGTCTGAGTATCTGTTTGAAGGAATCATGTATGACGCCACCGATGGCCCACTATTCTGGCCCTTCAACTGGCCAGCACTCTTTCTGGCTACCCATAAGAAAATGTGTATGCCACCTCAATGTCACTGCCACAGCTTTCATCCTGACACCCTGGCATTATCAGCAGCACCCCGCCCCCCTTCATCCATTCATGCCTAGTTCAACAAGAACTATGAACTATGAAGAATCCTCATTAGACCATAGTTATGAATTTTGGTTCCCCTTGCTAGAATTCAAGACCTCGGACTCCTATGAATCTGTCTTTGTGGCCACTGGCACTTCCTCTCCTCCTACCAATGTAGGCAGAGTGCCACACATCTATACAGTACATTATACAGTACATTGTAATAATAAATCACGCCAACAGCATCAATGACCCGCTGTTAAAAAAGTGTCATTTACTATAGTGTGGAGTGTGTCCTGACTGGGTATCATAGATGTGTGATCATGTGCAAAACACAATATCAATATTATACCACACGCAGATTACTATCCCGCAGATCGCCAGGGTTTTTCTGGCAGTTTGGGCCTTTTGGAAATTACTAAAGCTCAAATGGCTGTTAAATCGCTACCCCCCCCCCCCCCACAAAATAATCTGCATTGGTATTAATTGCCACGTCATTGCCGCATATGAATGATAATTATAAAATGCTGTATTCAGGGTTAGGAAGGAAGGTTAATGGGACATGCTGGCACTCCAACTCCTTTTGTACCCCCTGAATTGGTCTTATCTGATGGACAGATGGACAGATGTGACGTGGCCATGCCGCCATAATCCTTACCATCTGAGGAGAGTCTCTGTGCCATGAATGGCTCAGTGTGCGCTCTGAATACTCTGTGATTACACTTTACATAACTGTAGCACAATGACTGGAAATGCAGGACTGAGCTTTAGGGGATTTGAGGCTGGCATACCCTTTCTATGGATGGTAAATGATGTGCTTTCTGCAGGTAACTCTATTAGTCCCATAGAGTGTGTGGGATTACTTTTATACATACACCCTGCTGATCATCTGATGATTGCTTTCATACCTGTGAGTCAGACCTCTGACTTCGTTATAATATGTATAGCTATAGATTTACAGCATACCATTATTCATAATTACATTTATCCAGCAATACAGGATTCCTCTGCAGGGGCGATTAATATTTATATTATTGAACGCATGGTTCTTATACACTATAATATTGTGTCAGGTCTCCCATGTCAGGAATTACACCATCTCGTACACTCATGCAGAATTCCCATCAGCAGCTACCAGGAATATATGTTTTCTATATGACGCAATTGATGTAAAATGTTTTTTCTTTCTATGTTGCCATAGATTTCACCATTATTAGCACAGAAATTGTTATTCTGTATTGTACATGTGTATGTGAAAAGGTAATTCTTTTTGTTACAATGTCACAGCTATTTTGTTGTAATATTTTGTAAACGATTATGTTGCAATGCTGCCATCTAGTGGATCAAGCCAAAATAGCAGCAGTGCAGGAATGAGATTAAAATGGCACATATTGTGCATCTTCTAGTTCAGTGCGAAAAACATGGATGGGCTATGTGTGATCTAAAGATACAGCATTGCTACCACCAGTGCTGTTATCCGGTGCAGTAACTTATGATGTTACCCCATGTACTTTTCTGTATTTGTTTCTTAGAAATCATAATTCCTGTGTGATTCCCTAACTAGCCAGAACTCTGCCAGACGGAATGTCTGACTTTGTTACATTGTAGGAGGAAGGTGATGGTGTCATAATGTGTCTTCTATCGGCTAACTAGCCCGCAGGTGCAAAGTCAGGCACCTGTGTGTCTGTTTGTCACGCGTGTTACACTGGCCTAGTCTACCGATATAGGCTGGCCCAGTATGATGTTTGTGAGTTGCACAATTGAGGAGTCCTTTTGATGAAGTGGAGTTGAGTGGAATTGTTTGATGACACCTAGGAGCAGATCCAGAGTTGTAGCGCANAGAATGCATAGTTTTTTTTGTGCTACTGTGAATTGCACCAAAAAAATTGCAGCAATGCGCAAGCATTCAGACCCCCAGTTTAGTGCCTTGCGTCTTATTGGAATAATGTTTTTTTGTATATTNTTTTGTACTGTTTTTCTCCCTATTCAATTTTTTGTTTGTGTTGTTTGCAGTATTCAATTATGTTTAAACATTTTTTTTAACACATTTGACAACTTTGCCATTTCTAGCTTACATTTATCTAAATGTGGTTTACAGAATGCACACCAGTGACACAACCAGTATGGAGAATGAGCAAGACCTGGAGGGGTCCACGTACATATCCTCATGGGCGCTGCCCAGTTCTGATCTGAAGGGGATGGTAGCTGATGTACCAATGGGATGGTTGGTACATGCGGTATGACCGATTATCCCTGCGTCTCCTGCTGAGGACCCAACATAGAGTGCACCCCCGTCTGAAGAGGAGTGGTTAGAGCTGGCAGGCTAACATGTGAAGAAAGCCACTTCCGGATCCCAACCGGAAGAAGGGGAGGGCGTGTGCGGCTCGCCACCGTGCTTGCCAAAGTCGCTGAAACAGCGGAACAAGCAGTGAAGAGAGCCTGGTGTTTCTGGGTACCCCTGTGCCATACCATCCCTGCCTCTCTCGTGTCGCTCCCCTGCANCCCGTCTAATGGCAGGGGTAGAGCAGTGTTTCTTGAATTACACCTGAGATGTACTGTTTACCCGGCAGCTGCAGGGTTCCATATGTAACGAGTGAAAGGATTTAGTGTTCTATGTTTAATGTTTATTCTTGTCTGAAAATTACAGTCTGTGTCTAATGCTGATCTCCTGTGTTCCCCCAAAATATTGTACATGATTGAATATGCTAAACTGAAAATGTATCATTTATTATTACCCAGATCACAAAGAGCGCTGTTACCGGGCAGTTCAATCTGCTTGGTCCCAGGTAGTCTTCTGTGCGAATGACGCATGCCTGGGTAATGTTGTCTGGGCAGGGACCATGATGTGCTCCAGCGTTTTTTACTGGTATATACATCGTCACGTGGATATTCATCGGACACAGACTAATAGAGATCCCAACAGCTCCATCAGGTCACTCACCAGATCCAGAGTTTGGGTGCAGCGCAGGTGCTGGCGCTGCGTACTACCGCACTGCCTGGGTTGAGCTGTGTTTTTTTGGCCAAAAAACGCAACTGTGAATTGTGCACAAAAAAGCACAATGCGCAGGGCAAACGCAGGATTTTGGAAGGGGGGTTTCCAAATAATTGGTTACAGATCCTCATCTATAAACCATCTGATGGGTTAAGAATCACTATAAGCACATTAAAGTATATATCAGTTACCAGTTATACATATTTGTGCAATCTCCTTACCCACGTACATTATTGTGTGTTTATACTGATCTGTAACCCATCAGATGCTTATACAGTACCCAACACTCACTTTCCACATAAAATACAGCAAATATATATGAGGTGCTCAGTCTTATCCAATATCAATATATGATAATCAAATTACCCATAGCTGGCAATCTTCTTCCACAATATCCACCAATATGTACAATCACGATTGCCACGCTTATATATATTGAGAATAAGAAAGTATTGGTGGATACTAAGAAGAATGGCAACTATGGGTAATGTGATTAGTTTTGATTAGCCTTTATTGAGATATACTTGCAGAAAAATAGAATAGAAAAATAGTTAAAATAATAAATAACAGATATTATGCAACCTGCAAAACAATGTAATATTATAGTCTATAAAACCAGCAGCTCCATACATTATGGGGTAAATTTACTAAGCGGTGAGATTGCAGTGAGATTGAAAAGTGGGGAAGTTGTCCATAGCAACCAATCAGATTCAAGTTCACATTCTCCAGTGTGTAAAATAAAACTGAGAACTTGAATCTGATTGGTTGCTATGGGCAACATCCTCACATTTCAAGCTCACTGCAATCTCGCCGCTTAGTAAATAAACCCCTATATGTCACCTGTCTATGGTATGGTATAGTATGGTATCCATACGTTATATGTCACCTGTCTATGGTATGGTATAGTATGGTATCCATA
>JABWIB010001225.1:62360-75424 GCA_016617825.1 Platyplectrum ornatum
TATATATATATATATATATATATATTATGATCCCTATCTCTATATATACCAATACACTTATTGCTGTAATTGAATACATATTTCGTCAAAAAATTGAGTATAAGATTCAGATGTCCCTGGTCCTTTGTGACGTCCCCCCCCCCCAACATACACAATTGAAAAGACAGGAAGGAGCTGAGGGTTCATTTCATGCCATAGGCGTTGGAATAGTGGGGGGCAAATATGAAGGGGGCGCTCTCCCCGCTCCCCCACCAGTGCGCAGTCAGCCTGTTACAGGCGTTGTATGTAAGCTCCATGTAAGATCGTGTAATGTGCTGTCTGAGCACCTGTAACTGGAGTGCCTGTCACACAGTACTGGAGGGGGTGCATGAGGGGATGGAGGGAGGGGTGGCCCAAAAGGTGGGGGACCAGTCCCCCCAATATAAAACTTTCTGACGCCACTGTATAATGCCACAATGNCTCTGAAACTCTGAGACTTTTACATTTTGTTTTCTGCATCAATCAGCTCTCATTTCTCTGACTGCATTATCTTGGGCGATATAAGAAGACATAGGATCGGTTACTATGTGTTACATATCAGTGCTTTTTGCATTTAAGAAAATATCCCTCTATAAGGAAAACTACATCTTGTTTATAATGATAACTGCAGGCATGTTCCATGTTGGCTTGAAAAGTGTATTTAGTAGTGTGATTTATTCATCATTTGAATATTCTGTACCGCAGGGCACACTGAAGGCTTAGGTCTGCAGTCTTGTAAAGTAAATGTGTCAAAATAGAAGTGGCTTATAACTCATTTAGGAATACAGAATGGAACTGAATAAAGCATCAAAACTACATACAGTGATCCTAAAACTTATTTCATTAAACCAAATAATTGTAACATAACCTCTGCTAGTCCCAGGATGGAGATGTGCTAAATCATCAGAAAACAGGAGCATGGATATGCTCATTACAANCAATGACATTTCAAAAAAGAGTTGGCAGCCCTGGGCTTTGTTCTTTTCCCAGATTTTATCCAGTTTTATGCATGCAAATTATACCTCATGGGCAGGGATTAATGCCATCAAGCCACACCTCCCAAGTGTCCCGATTCCAGCGGGACAGTCCTCTCTCTCTCTCTCTCTCTCTCTCTCTCTCTCTATATATACAGGGCTCGAAGTGGGACGGTATATGCCGCGAAGCCACGCCCCCTTTTCTAAGCTCCGCCCCCTCAGCACTGGAGGGGGGNATATTACTTGAAAACTGCGAGTCCTGAGGGGCGGGGCTTATTTAAGGGGCGGGGCTTAGCGCCATACCGGCACTATAGAATCCCCACTTCGAGCCCTGTATATATATATATATATATATACACCTGTACACACAAGCACTCAATACTCAATAAACACATAAATCTACATACACTAAATCCACACACATAAATACTCATAAATGCCATAGATTGTACACTAAAGGATGGCAAAGAAAGAAAATGAAATCCTTATTATAACTAAGAAGCATCATGCACAATGTTCCATGGATAATATAAATTACATATTCATTACTGCTNCCAGGTTTACTAATGGTTTGTGTAACAAGAACTTTACTATTAACAAAACAGAACAGAATNTATAAAACCTGATTGTAATGTCTCTTGTTTTATTAAGAACATATCTAAAAATTATACAAGTGAATCATGTTTACTGCCTCCAGATAATTGTACAAAAATATACAGAATACTCCCTACGGCAAAGCAGAAGGCGTGAATGCATAAACTCAATACTAAGCCTATCGGCGTTTCCATGGTGATTATAAGAAAGCTCTTACATAGCTCCAATACATTACATAAAAATATTAGTAGATCTTTAATAACTATTTTCTCAAACATGTAGAAGATTCTTGCTTGTTTGCAATTTATTGAACACTTATATAAGACACAATGATTTGCTTTATAATTAATTCAGACTTACAGAGGTACAACAGAAATGGTAAATATCATTAAATGTCCCACAATGCAGATTGGTGTGAAGTTGAAGTAACTTTGTGATAGTGAGTTTGCCTAGGTTTTTGTTTCTATATCTTGATTCAAATTGCATATTCTGAAATGCATAATTTTTTAANTTAGAAACATAGGGGTCGATTCAAACAGCGTAAGGGAGAAAAAAGTGANGTAGAGATGGCAGACAGACAGCATTCACTGCCTCAGACTGCATGAAGGGAGATTTGCTGACTCTCCCAGAATACATACCCAAATTTCGGNGGTCTACCAGAAATCCCGGGAGTGTTGTCAACCCTGCTATACTCATATATACCTTCTGCTGTATGTGTCTGTGTCTATAGCTGTTTCACCCTGTCTTGTGCCTTTGTATGTTATTTTTTCCCTCCTATGTTTTTACCTTTTTCCACCCTATAGATGCCGTTGTCTCCTTTATGTAGCTTAACTTAAAAACTTGTTTCTGTATTTTATACTAGGTCAGGGCCGGAACTAGGTCTCTGGGCACTCTAGGTGAGACCTAGNACCACCCCCTTTCCCAGGGACNAACTTGTGTGACGTGATGATGGATGCCAAGGTCTTGGAGGAGGATTTCCTTTTATTATTGCTGCCCGTCCTCTACATTTTTTTTTATAAACAGAGGCACCTAATTTCACCTCAGAAAGCTGGGATAACTTATTGACTCCAGTATAAGGCCCCCAGTATGTCTGGCTATCACCGAAGTACAAAGCTCATGTCAGTCATGTTACTGATGGATTAATGCCCCCATAGGACTGCATTTTCTCTGNTTTCTATGTCCCAGCTCCCATCGATCTTCTGTATTTACGATATGCGGTATATCCTGTTGCAACAGGAGCATGTGTTGCAACATTGTAAACATCTTCTGTTTCATAAATTGTAAGAAATAATATGGCCTTTTATTTATTTTAAGGAAGAGAAAATATGACTTGTATTAAACATTTAGTTTATTTAATCAGATACCTCTCAAAACCAAATAGCAAAAGTTTATGTGTTAATTTTTTAGACCTGGATATGTAAAAAAAATATGAAGCACAAAAGAGGTTTGAAGTAGAAGTAGAAGTCTTTCCTCTATTTCTTCAGCTGACAATAAACTGGATTGTGTTTATTTTACAATGTACAACTATAGTAAATAGATTTAAAACATATTCTTAAAGCTCAACACAGTAAAGGACATTGAGGAGGTCACATTTGCCTTTAAAAACCATTGTAAAGTCAATGTTTTTCACTTCCATATGTTTTATATGATATCCTCCTATGGTTACGCCCCAGGTTTATGCAGGGGAACCTGCTGTTTAGAATCATTCGTTTTAGAATTCAGTCCCTTGATAAACTTTAATTACAAAGCTCTTCAATCAATTTATAATGAGCTAAATTATATTTAAGTTAAAGGGACCATTCACTAGATGTATATTAAGAAATTGAGAGCATAACTTTCCATCCATCAGACAAGTAAACAAGGAAGTCCAGAGCGGTTCTGATCACATTAACACATACCACAATGATACAGCCAGCGACCAGTAATTTCGCTGCATCATGGCTCTTTTTTCCGCTGTATTGCGTACTCTGTAGGTTTATATGTTTTAAATATTCCATGAAACAAAGAAGAAGACCTAAAGTAGTAAAAACTTTCTGGAACAGTTCTTCATTTAGTTGCATAAGTCTAAAGTGTCAAAGTTCTGACAATAATGCATAGACAAAAAAAAAATGAACAGTTCTACAACATTAATATATCAAACAAAGAAAAGTCTACGGTTGTAATGTCTTGAAATGACGGGAGAAATTAAATAAACGATACCTATTCTTTAAACTTCACGACTCACTGCTGGAGTGAATAAAACTTGCAATTTCACTTGTAAAATAATCAGATACATGTTTGAATAAATTGAAAAACTATACAGTGATATAGGCTGTTATTAATTTACCATTTAAAGCATGTTTCACCTGTATTATTTAACATTGTGAACATATGCTAGTAGATAATAATTTATTTCCTCTACTCTGTAGAAAACCCTTTGTCTGGGATGTTAATTATGGCTCAGTAGGTAACCGTTCATGGCGGAGTTTCTTAATTTGTTTCCCCATAACTTTAATCATATAATGTCTATAAAGTATCATAAAGTATCATAAAATAAACGAGAAAAGCTTTTATACACACTGCCTTTCCCCTCCATATTGACTTGTTTATTAGAACATATGTCAATGTTTCAATGTAATAAAGTTACTATAGAAAGCTGAGCCTTACTGAAAGTGACTGGACAGAGAAAGGCATCTATTACATTTTCATTCCCTGTTTCATCCACTCCATGCTCCTTTAGATACTGAAATCGTGTACGATTCCTCCAGCCGAATTTGGGTTTCTGTCTTNTGTGCAGAATTTCTTTAACATCACAATTTCATCTGCATTTATATGCTGTAAATTCCACAAAGTTGCAAATATCGACATTCTGGAACATCAAGAATGGACGATACTACAATACATCCTGCCATGAAACCACTTTATGTGACATTCATCTTTGGTTATCATTGTCCTGGTGTCATGACCATGCTAAATACAGCAACTGCACAATCCCTGGACATTTCTTCAGTTGAGATTAGATTTAGTATGTTTGATATTTTATCAACATTAAATCTCAGCTGTGTCCAAGGGAGTTTCCATAACAGGACCCCATCTTAAGATTTCTGCACCATCAGATCTTTTGTCTGGATCCAGGTTTAAAGTGGTAGTGTATATGGGGGTATGCCATAAAGTCATTTCTCCCACTGATTCAAACCTCTATTCACTTCCATTATTTACTATACTTCCACTTCCAGCACTGGTCTGGTTATTATGAAACGACTGGAACCAGCTGTACCTTACTGTATAATATACACAGGGCCGGCATGCCATTAGGCGAATTTAAGCGTGCACCTAGGGTGGCAGGGCAGCAGCGCGGCATTGTGAAAAAAAAACATTTGTAAACAAAAATAAAAAATTTGATAATTAGCAAAAAAAGCCCCAATAATTCAAAACCAGGTGCNGCCCTTCTCTGTGGTTTTAAAGCGGCATGACCACACCGTGTCACGCCAGTATGTGACATGATGACATCACGCCTTCATGTCACTCGACAGCCAGGGGGCATGGTGCTAGGTCTGCTTAGGGTGCCCAGAGACCTATCACCGGCACTGAATATACATTGTTTACCCCTGCCAGAGATCACAGGTTTTTTTATTCTGGTTCCAGAGTATTTAAATCTAGGTCCTNGTAATACAGCACATGTGCCACTTATTTTCCACTGTTTTACAGCCTTGAATCCACAAAATCAGAGCAGGTGGACACCAAATAGTCAAGATGGTTACAAAGTTGAAGAGTTTCCTTTATAGCACTGACATGACATTTTATACTTTTTATTTTTCATTTTTTGTTCAATACCATAAATAACTTTATCCCATACAAGGAAGATGTTGTAGGACTTTTGCCATTTACCTAGCAGTATCAAAAAAATGTACATATTATTATACAGTCCCACAGAACTCGGTAGCTGGTAACAATGATAATGCAAATTATTTCAGTTTTCTGACTGTCAATAAAAAGTGCACAAAAATCCACATTGTCCACTATAAAAGCTGTTACACGAGTTGACACATCAATGATGCAAGCACAGCACATAACACAAGTTTACAGGCCAGGGAACACTTCCTACAACTATTGCAAATGATCTGCAAAGTATAGGAAATAGACCAGTTAGACCAGTTGCACCATCTCCAGAAAAAATGCAAAAAAAGGCACGCACAGCGCCCACATTCAGACGCAATCGCACCTTAGGATCAGCTCCATAATCACTAGAAAATAGCACTCTAAGTTATAAAATAATGGAGGACACCACCTGGAGCTGTCAAATGGGGCTCCAGCCCTAACAGATATTTACTTTATTCACACTGTGATTCAATTTCATCAGTTGCCACATTCATTTATTTCTTCATCTGAGCCGTTTTAAGCTGGACCATAGCTTCAACTGAGATGACCGCATTATCAAAGATCTAGTCATAAGAGTGACTATTTGCCTTGGTGGAAGGTGCACAGCTACAGTGAACTAGGAACCATAAACCAGCACAGTCTACCGAGGTAGACTAGTGCTGCACCCAGCCTCCCCGGGATCACGTCTGTTGCTACACTTCAAAAGGGGCGACCATCCATTATCCCCTACTATTGGAGTCCAAAAACAACTATCTACCAATCACCTGCGTGAAATAATTCCATCTGTGTAAAAATACCTCATCTGAATCCAGCTCTATTTCGATGTAAGTGCATATACCTAACTCCTCATTTTCTATTTACGGCAAACCATACAATGAACTTTTTTAACACATCTATTCGGGACTTGAAGTATTATCTGTATATTTTACAGAGTTCACAATAAGTTTGTATGTTATTTTATNATTATGTATTTTATTCATTGTATTCAGTAAAAGTCGATTATTTTTTCCAATCGCCTGTGTCGTGTTGCTTGTGTATTTTACATTTTTTACACTACCTTACACTACCAGCGCTGCTAAAATTTCCCTGTTTACTATTTCCCAGTTTCTAAGCCTGCTGAATATGAATTCAGATCATTGCTGGCACCATGGCAGCTCTCATTGCACCTAAGTTGGTNAAATTTTGCGGACAAGTAGACCATGATCTTGGCTAAAAAAAAGAGCCCTCATCTGCAGCCCTCCAGGCTTTACATCTATAATGATACATTTATATATTTAAACTTGTACAAAAATAAAGGCTACTGCCTGTTAAAGGGTGGATGTTGAAAAGTATTAATTAACTTATTACTACAAATCTGACACAAAAAAAAATCTAAAACACCACCATGTTGGGGTATGCAGGGCTGGACTAATGTGTAACAGTACACAGGTTGTCCTGCCAGTGACAATGGTTATNTTCTGCANTGATACGCCACCTAGCTGTTACTGTTGGAACTGCAACTTTTCAGAGTTACTGACAGCATGATGCNATAATATATTAGCATACTTTCAGGNTGAAAGTAGCATTATGGCNGTATTTTATAATCGCTATAAATTGTCACATCTGTAGTTTACCATGTATTAATTTGATAGCTACTATCTGATNGTATGAAACAGATTACACAGCAATTTCTACACAATTACTCACAGAACAGTTGATATAATGGTGCCCCAGTAGGTCAGTCTTTCCTTTATTTTAGTATTTATCAGCACAGAAACATTGTCATTACTGTTACAAAGTAAATTGTAGTATACTATTGAATTTGAATCCATAAAATAACATTGAACTTCATTGCACCTTTTAAGTGAACAATATAAAAGCAGAAAAATAAAACCACCACAGTGCATGCTATAATTTCTTATGTGAACACCCTCTTATTAATGTGCTTGTAGAAATCAAATACTTCTGCTGTATCTTTATTCCCGAGCTCCAGAACAGCGTTTGTAAGATTTTTTTTTTTTCTATTTGAGAACATGGAGTAAATTAGTTCTCATAATTTTTGATCTCATAATGTCATATTGTTATTGGAGCGGCTGTCAAATCATACAATGGTTTGTTTTAGATATTAGAAAGCTGCAAGTTATATTGAACCTGGTGAATCACAGCAATCTATTGTGTATCGTGAATGACAATTATTGTACATTGTACAGAGGACATTATTGATTCTGCTTAGTCGTAAAAACAAAATGAGCAAGCGAAGGAAATGAAGGAAAATGGCCAGGAAATATGTTACATAGAAATGACCTGAAAACAATACTATAAACATTTGGAAAGCAGTTTTANAGTAGGTTGTCTTTATATGAAATAACAGAAACACATCTGGGTCTGGCTAATTTGCCTCAGTGATTTTTGCCTGATGGATTTTAACACTAAAAAACTGAATGAAAAGAAAAAAATAATGATAATGGCGCAGTTATCTGTACACAAAAACATCACTATTTCTTATACCAGAACATTATTAGTATGCTTTACATTATTACACATTACACAGAATTTTGGTAATNCTGGACACAAAATACCGGTATAAATACCGGTAATGAACTGCTCGTATAACTCCAAAAACACATTACATCTGCACATGTGTGCNCCAGATATTACTATACAGTAGGTTACTAAGTTTCGTATGGCCTACACAGGACAGTCCATAGCNTCCTGTCCACTATAAGGTGGGAGGTTGGTTGGGGGGAACGTGTTCATTTCCACTTTGGCAGGGTTTAGTAGTTCTGTGTGGAGACTTTAGGCAGGGTTATGGCAGTGTAACTGTGACTAACACCGCATAAGAGAGGGGGAAAAATAATAACTTACTTCTTCCATGTAAACTATTAATCTCCTGAGCCCATATTTATTAAGCAGCGGGAAATAAAAATATATATCAGTCAGACAGCGTTTTCATTAATGAATACAGTAGGTACATTCTGTTAGTACTGCTTTACTATTGATTGTCGGCAATAGAAGTTTCTATTAAGGACATTTGCGCTGATGAATCATTATAGTGATAAGAGTATGCATTTCATTAATACATTCTGCCATTGTCTGTCAAAATGTATTGATGAACTGCATACTCTTTTAATGCAAGTGATATTTATTGACTACCTGGTTTTTATATAGCGCTATTAGATTACATAGCGCTTAAGAAACAAGGATAGGCAGCATTAATGCTGAAGCTCATCAGTTTGGTGGTATGAAAAACTTTTTGTAATTGATATATAAATTATATATGGGTCATCTCTGTGATGTTTCAGACCTTGTGAGGTTCTGGCTTCCTCTGACACTCTAAGAAATGTTTGGTGCCTTTTCTATATCAAGCTCAGTGTCAGCTTTTTTTATTATATGCAATTAAAAGTTCTTATGAGAAAGCAAAACCTAACATAAAATATTTAGCACAATCATTTAATTAGTTTATATTGGAAAACTAAATAAGGCTGTGTCCTTTCATTACAGTTTTACAATATAAGAAACAGGGATAGGCTGCATTAATGCTGAAGCTCATCAGTTTAGCGGTATGAAAAACTTTTTGTAATTGATATATAAATTATTGTTGTAGGGTATAAGCTACAGTATGTACATTATACAGAGAATATTCAACAGATAATATAAAGCATATATAAAGCATGTACAAGTATACAAGAAAATACACAGACAAATTATTTAAATAGTATATTTTATATCACAGAATTCTTCATTGAACATGTTAGAATATGATTAAGATCTATTATTATTATTATTATTATTATTATTATTATAGCAGTAGACAAAATTAAAATACAGTTTCTGCAAAATCCAACATGCAGTGGCAGTTCCTCTTTGGTATATAGGGCTGGGTCCAGACCATTGCTGTAGCAGTGGAGGACTAAAGCCGGGTTCCCGCTGTATCCTAAGTGCTGCATATGCAGGAGAATGTACGAATGCATTGTAGTTGCACTATTCTACTTACTGAACTATTGACCTTCGCTTTCTGCTCTATGCTGGCCTGCCATTGAATTAGTAACCAGGATTAGTTTTTCTTTTTTAAAACAANACAAACACTTGTCCACATGTATCAATCCGTAATCTTCCAGAATGTAGGCTTCCAGGCAGAGCTCAATTCTCCACCATGTCTCTCTACTGTTACCACCCATGTCTTAATGATAGTTGAAATTGTGAAGTGCTGAGTAACCTGATGGCGCTGTNTAAAAACCTGTTAGTTAATACATTTGCAGGTGTTGGAAAAGTTAAGTTAGGCACGGAGTTTCAATATGCAACATGTCTTGCAATTGTTATATCTGTTGTGCAGGACTTGTAGTATTGCCTGTTACCATCAGAGGTCGCTGTGTTTGTTAGTGTGCACTACCAGATCCCACCAGAGGTGCCACTGTCTGTTCAGCCCCTGTGCTAGGTGTCAGGGTCTCTTAATCATCTCTCATGGTTTGCACCTGACACCTGCCTATTTTTTCCTACATGATATAGGACTCATTGCTGGATCATTAATTGTTACCTTACTTGTGTTTATTTTATCTTACCTATTTGTACACTTTTGCATGGACCCCGTCTCACCGGCTTCGTTGTATTTATCTTGCTATTGCTGTCAGCTCTTTTTTTATTTATTTTGTGTTCTGTGCTATGTTTTAACTTGTGCTGTTTTTCTTTACCTGTCTCCTGTAACTTGGCTTTGCCTCTTGTCAGTTTGATATTGTCTTTTGTTTATCTTCTACCTGTATCTCTGCATCTATTATCCTGTACCTCCTATATTTTACTCTGCTATTGGTTACTCTGTACCAGACTGTTCACGCTGATTTGTTTGTTTGTGTTATTTCTATTTTATAAGTACTTTCTGTTACCAGTTCAGTGCCTCTTGTTTTCCTGTTTGTAATAAATATTATTTTCTTTACTCTCGTCTGTTTGGAGAGTTCATAACAGCAATAGTATCATTTTATAAGCTGATGAGAAAGTTAGGAACATGGAAAACTCTAAATTTAATGATTTGAAAAATGTTTCTGGTCTCAAAGAAGCTTTTCTATATTACTGAATATATCTCTCAGTCCAAGGCAAGTAAATAAACACTTACACATAATATAACGTATATGAAAAATAGATCAGAATATTATGTTCTAGGAACATTGTCATTTATAGATTTATCTGAGAAGATTAAGGATCAAAAGTTGATCTAGCTGCAATCCTAAATCAAGAGAGGCCGGATTGTACAAAATGACACCCACGATGGAAGGAACATTCACAACGGAACCTCGTACATATACAGATCTCATTTTGTCATTCATTTCTTTACCATTTGTAAAATGATAAATGTAACATAAACTTAAGATGCCTAAGCAAGTGCTAGTATCCAGTCCAATAAGATAAAAATATCATTTTGAGTAACGTGGCGATAGCTCCCACCATCGATTAAAGAATGGTTTGATAGGGTGGACTCCTAAATGGCCATGAACTAACTTACTTTATCAGCCCATGATCGTTATCCCCATTTCCAATCAATTTGGTTTTACTGGAGTCATATACCAACTTTATAGTTGCTGACAGAATGTATTTCAATGGAATTGAGAAGTAAACTGCACTCTATATGTCTTCTTACAAATCTCCACCTAGATACATTCATAGTTCCCTGTTCACTGACCCACAATATAAGTCATGTGTCACTCATTTGTATTATGAGTTAATTAATGATTATGGTTGTTGCATCACAATTCATGCATCAATGTGGAGTTTCTACTTTTTGCTATTTCAACATATGTCGTATGGCTGTATATCTCTTTAACCTAACATAAAGCAATTCCCACTGGAAGGCGCTCAATGCAACTAATGATAGAGAATCAGCGTTCCATTCCATTAGTGGAATGCTACAGATAAAAAAAATAAGAATCATAGTCTGTGGGTCTGACCCAGAGTTGAGAGGAGCAGAAAATTAGTACCTAGACGAAACAATTCTGAAATGAAGGGAAAGAAAATTTTGGAGTGTAAAGAGCTCAGAAGTGATTTTTTTTTAGCNCAGCTGAAAGTTATAAGAATAAAATTGAAGCTATTTCGTATTTATGTGATACAAAGGTAGAACATTCTCATAGCAAGGGAAAAAATAATCATTTACAATGCACTTTTCTTGTTGTTGACTGTAGTCACATTTTTTTTTTTTACCGTCCAGCAAGGCAAGAGTTAATACGAGCAACGTGATTGATGGCGAGAATGACAGCTGCTGGTTTGCAAAAAAAACCTACCAGGCTGTAAATGTATTCTAGAGTGAAGCCGCAAGTCAGTCAAAAAGTAGGGAGAAGACTTGTGAAGTATGGAGCAGAACTTTGAGAACAATTTCTCTTTTTCTAAATTTGGTGTCTGTCAACCTTTGAACAATATTTCTGTGATCGTGCGAGAGGACATATATTTAAACACCAGTTCAGAGATAACGGATATCAGGCTAGTAAGCTTTATTAAAGTGCTCGCTGACCTTTAGGAGAAATTAATGATTTTGTCTGGGATTTAGATAGATGCTGCACTTGTCTCAATCAATATATTCAGAGAAGTTGTATGTCATTGTAAAAGAATCTTTTTTAGTTAGCTATAAAACTACATGGAGATAATGCAAAAAATGGGACAAGTTCAATAAAATGGCATATTAATGAAATGAAACCAAATTCCTTAGAAATGATTTCACATATAATGGTAGCGTTGCTTCATGTTGCTAGATCAGTCCATTTATNATTTTTAAGCTAAGATATGTTAATAAGGAAGATCAGCATATAATATTAAGTATAAGAATTTAAGTATCATTAAGCTGACTTCATATAAACTCTCCACTGCATATGACATTACAATAAGGGGAAAACAGATAGAAATGTAATATTTTTGTTTNAAAGGATTTCATAGATATGATGCCTTCCATGAAGTAGTTATTAATATCACTGGACAAAATAAAGACTTAAACAGNGCAAACACAAAAATGATTATCACGTAAATCATACAATAAATTATAGCTTCAGCTGACATCTGCAACGATTCCAATTCATAATTCTGTACAGAGCCACCTTGTGGACGAGCATGTCATTGCAGCATGTTACTGAAGGAAAGGTTTAAAGTTTATGGGATAACTTNTAGACGATGAAAAAGAAACTAAAGGCCAGTGTGTAAATGGATGTTGTGCAGCTGAAGATAGTTACTGAAAACTTTCAAACCAGCTAATCATTCAAAAAATACCTGGGTACACGCTTCAATTACAAAAATCTGAAAATGACTGCATTCTGAGAATGCATTCTCGTACTATTTGTATCAGTGCTGATCACCCTCCCTCCTATCCAGTCTTCTAATCAGTCTATAATTAAGGTGACTATGGATTGTAAATGTATCATGCAAGTAAGTGGAGTAAAATCATGATGAGTTGCAGGGTTAGGTAAATTTAGGTAAACAATATTAGAGTTGAGAGATGACACAAATCTAAATAAAAATGTAAAAGTAACGCTTGTCAGTAACTGTTTGGGTATTTTCCCTGAATTAAAATGATTAAATGACCAGTTATATTTCTGTGTAGAACAGTGCTGGCATTACAATTCCCCACAGTAGTAAAACATGCAGATGGTTCATTATACGCCCTACTGTACTTAC